>JARDVA010160789.1:0-19478 GCA_030265315.1 Mopalia swanii | reverse complement strand
CAGGTTATGAAAATGGAAATTAACGTATTGTATTACACACAAAAAGTTTTACTTATTTATAGAATATGGTTTTTGGGTGGTCTTCTCCTTTAAGGTCTCAATGGGCTAAATTCTCCGCTTAAGTATCACCTTCAGTGTTAATGTCACCTTAGCCTAAGGAGGCATCGTGAAAGGGGGCCCTGAGACGTTACTATAGGGAAGCGACTGAACTGTTCTGACCTATGACACGACAGGGTAATCGAACAGGGGCGTGCCCTATACAGAAAAGTAGGCGTGAGCAAAGTTACATTACACACTTTGAAAGTGAGAGGAGGCGGCTACTACTTGCAGTAAAAGGCGTAATATTTTATTTAAATTTATACGGTTATTATTTCTTCTCCTTTGCTGTACTCACGCTATGGTGGGGTTTAAGACGCAGATCAGTGTCTGACACTCTGCCTAAATGGTCCTCGTTTACATTTAGAAAGACAATTTTATATGTTAAATTGAACAGAATAACTCGACAGATTTTTGTGTTCTATCGTGAGATGCGAAAATTTCTTTACGTTCACCGTATGCGCAATAAATTGAGCTTTCATCTTTGGTGCCGGGTGGGTTTTGATTAATTTGTCATCGAAGAATTACAGTTTGTTCATCAAAATCTCAACATAAATGAAGCGTATTTCAATGAGTTGTATTCAATTTATATGTATGTTCTCAACTACAGAATGGTTTTAAATAGCAAACTCATTGCCACTGTCCAGGCCATATAATGGGCCTAAGAAGTTTCTATTACATTTCGATTTCATGGTCGGACAGATTGAGCCAAAGTAAATGACTCAATCGATGCACAGATAATCGCATTACCTAAACCGTGGCCCGTATGTATGTATAACAGTATATTTAAAAAATTAGATGAACTCTTTTAATATGAGGTAGTAATCCATGTGAAATCACTCGCATTGAACTTTTCTAGCAGCTTATGTTGTTTTGGTGCCCTCCGATATAAAGGGTAACATGATGCCGAACTGTCTGTGATGTACTTGTATTTCGTAATGTGGTTGTCCGGTCTCGTCATTGTTTATGACCAGTGTCGAGGGTGGTTTCTCTTACCCATTTGGGCTGGCAAACTGTCACAGGAGTGAATAAAACGTACGACATTAAACCCGAAGCAAGCAAAACACTCTACTAGCTTCCTTAAATCTGCTTGAAGTTCTAATATCGATTGGGATCGTGTGTACATCTTAGGTTAATACGGATGCCGTTACTAAGCGGACTGCTTGGAATTCAAACTTGGAAAGAGGCTACATTAGAGAGAAGTTGATAAAGATGGCAATGTAAGTTATACTTTACAGCATATGTATTTATTTGCCGAGGGATATATTTGAATGTAAGATCCTAGGAACCTGTAATTGGCTTTGGTTGTTTGAATCCCAGACTATGAACACGTGGTTTTGAGATCCACTCACTGATGTATTTTCACTTGGTTAAATATGAAATTAGCCATCATCATTTCTCAATGGACTCACTGATCTCATTTATTGTCAGCAATGTCAATACACTTTGTAAACTAGTTTTAAACAGATCACATTTGTTAACGAGGTGTTTTCCATTCGAATTATTTTGGGATTATTATTCGTCGTGTTTGAAATACATAATTGTAGAAAAGTTGTTGAACTTTTAAAAGTATTTTAGATATTGCAAAGTAAAATCTGTACGGTTTTGGGAAAATGGGTGGGTGCGATATATTGGCTTCTCAGTCACGTAGAGAAACGTTTAAACGATAACAAGAAGTCATTAAAGAGGGTTTTGTTTAATCTTATATTATGACACATTGTCAGATATGTATACAATGGCTAGCATTGTTTAGTCGATAATTTAATGTGTTTTAGATAGATATCTGTGGAGAGTGATACATCCGTCAGAAAGACAAAGGATCCAACCTACTCCCTTACCTAACCTCATCCCTCATCACCTCGACTGTTATGTGAAATAAACCAATAACCCTTGTATGCTATACGAATTAGGGTGTCAAATAAGAGTGCTACGTGTTGCAGTTTGATTTCTTCACAAATGGATCCACCCAAAGTCTTTCAGCGGTCGTCTCGAACTGGTTCAATCTTCTGCATTACATAAACACTGACTTCCTCTTTAGCTACTATCGTTTATACAAAAAGCGTGAAAAGTCAACATTTGGTGAGTGATGAAAGCCGGAAACAACTCTTAGAGTAACAGGCAAAATGTTAATAGATCATGTGAAATACATATTTTAGAAATCAAAATGGTAGGCCTTTTAATCCAAATGTAAAATTGAATAGTCCAATTGTAAAAATCCGTTCATTTATCAATCCCTCCCAAACTAGCTAGCGTGACATTGGCTGACGGACTGGCGCATAGATAGAATGTGTCATATTATCGTTATAATAAATACAGGAGAAGCTTAAATATATGAAAAACAATTGAAACCCTTAGTCTGTATAACTTCATCGGGGTGAATGCCGGGCCCCGGAAGACACTTTGCTTACGTGTTTTTTTTAAAATAAATTTTTATTTAGTTAATGGACCTCTGTCCCTTAAATATACATACAGCTAACGATTTAACTGGTAACATATTGAGAGAGTTTGTATTACGGTTTCCATTGTATCTAACCAATCAAATGTACAAATAGTTTTTAATGGTGGAAGAAAAAAATATTTGCATCCGGCCTCATGCTGCATCAGGAACTTTCACAACTCGTGTCACATTCATTGCTCCCAATTAAAGCAACAAAGTCGATTCACGCGATAAAGAAAACAAATGATCAGTTGCATTTTCTAGTTTCAGTTCAATGTGAACGAAATTAACAGGTCGACATTGTGTTCACGGCTTTTCGTTGCTTTTACAAGAGGTAATAAGGCCGGCTCCAGATCGTAACATTAGGACTCTTCAGTCCGAAATGTGCACTGTTCTTCCTTCCACATCGACCTCGACTGGGTGTTACAGCCAACCGTTGAACATGTAGATGTAGGCAAAGGCCAATTTATCCACCTTAGCCCTACGTCCCACCTAGCTCAATCCATTGTGAAGGTTGGAAATTGATCCACCGCTATCGCCGGTCTCTCAAAACATATATCTGATTTTTCTCTGATTTGTTATTGGATACAAAATAATCGAACTCCTTCTTTCTTTCGTGGCGTTTAAATAAAGTTTTATTTGAGTTTCTCGCCCGAGTTGACATGTTTAAGTTATCTCCCTTTGAAATAATAAGATTGAAAACCGTCCGAAAAGAAATATTGTAGGTAAGCTAAATGCTAGTCAGTGTTTTCAGTATATCTAAAAAAAATTCAGATATAAATTTTGAGAGGACGGCGATAGGCGGAGAAATTTCCAACTTTCACCACGGAGGAATTAGCCCTATACATTGTGCTAAGCTCTGTACGCCATGACTGGTTGCTACAGCCTACCGTTTAACATGTTTAAATGCAGGCATGATTACCAAGTTCTGTACGCCCTCAGAAAATTCTGAGATATAAAGGTATCGACCGATTTAAAGTAGCAAGGCGATAGACGATAAATCTGAATGAAATCGTACAATAACTTGGCTTATTGCTCTTCTTGTATGCCTATAAATGATCAGATTTAATCCGTTGCACGTCACTGCTGCCCACAAGGAGTCGTCTGTTTTAAACAATATTTATTTCCAGAAAAGATGGAATGGATTGGCGAACAGGTCAAGGCGACCTATATCAACGCCTCTCCTAGTCTGATGGAGTACACACAATATGGCAGTCAGTTTTTACTTGCTGCATTTCAAATAACCGTATATATTTTCTATTGCCACACTGTAATATTAAACTGTGAAAAAAATTAGAAAAATGTTTTGGAAAGAGAAAGCAGCGATGGCGTTAGTCTATAACTTTAATTGGGTATTGCTTTTGAGGTCCCTTAAAAGAGGGGAAAATACCACAAATGCATCTCTCATACCCAATAGAAAATGTCTTAAAATATATATTAAAATTTTAGTTGTTGACCTATAGAGATATCCTTGCTTTATATCTTGTTTTGAAATAGACAAGCCTATGCTGTTCGATGTCTGTTTTCGACGCAGACATTTTGTGAAACGAGTCTCAAAAATCAGCCAATCGAATTGAGTATAAACCAACTATACCATGACGCAATCTTGCTCCATTTAAACCTAGGTTATTTTAGCAATTTTGAAACAGTGTCTAATTAAGTTTCATATCGTCATCTTTAGCAAGTTTCTACTTGAATCAAAGGTTAATCTTTCGTGAGCAATTTCAAGGAAAACATGTCGGCCTGCGCTCTATAGGGCAGTTAAAACACCACTGACAAGATGGGTATGTACACTGACAATGAGGTTACTCGGGCGTAGTGAATAACCATCAATGAGCTACGATCAACTATGTCAAGACGATGAGAAGGGGGGGAGGGCCCCGTCCCACTCTCCGGTAACAACATTTACATTTTACAATCTCTTGTAGTATATCCGTATTTGTTTTTGTTCGTAAAATTCCTTGAATTGATCAACTTTACGGTTACGGTTATGTTGTTGTTGTTACTACACATTGACTGGCTTTTGCCTAATAGTACCGGTAGCTTGTCTCTCAATGCTATTCCTACTATCTTTTTGTGTAAGCTTGTTATCGGACAATATTCTTATTACTCATACAATTTTACAAATATTCGAGGAAATTATATAGAATCCATAAATATTTTTTTGTTTACTTAATTCATTCACTCATTCATCCGTATGTCTTTCGTTCATTCAATTATTTTATTGTATTTTACAGTTTCGCATTGCTAGCTACACGGAGATACAAGGTTACAGCAATTAACCAATACAAGGCCTATATCTGGTGAAGAGCAGGAGCCAATCTGAGACAGTCTTTATTACATCTTTGTTTGCTTGAATCTCACCGACGTACGACTCATCTGTACTTACAATGTGTCACTTTCGATTGTCATCTTGTGTAATCTTTTGTTTGGTAAAGACGATATATGATTGAATACGGTCACGTGGTCCATATCTGAACACGAAAACACAGCACTTGACATCAATAACCTATTGTAGATCATTGCTTCACATATCACGCTTGTTCTTTTGTACCCGAACACGCAGAAGACTGTTAGTATACATATGGCTGCGCCCAGTTATTTGCTAAACGTTGTTTTAGTTCTTTGTTTTATTTGTGGTCAGATTTTGTCTGACATTGGCTTAACCAACCTTGGTAATTGTGTTAGCGCTTTCTGTATACATGCATGTTTAAGTCATACCACAGTCCAAATGGCATCGCAAATATTTTATAGTTGAGTACATAGGAATACCAATAACCCAATAGACAACCCCAAACTAGTCTCCATGATTGTGACAGCCAAACGGAACACGAAAACTTGTCGGGAGCTAGTCGGTCGTGTCCAGTACACATTTTAAATGGAAGGACATAAATTAGTACACAACACTTGTCAGTCCGGATGTAAAAAAAAGATAAGCTTTCACATGGTTGCTTCAAGTATATGATCAAGAACAAATAAATCAGAAAAAAGTGTGCAGCAATACAGCAAGACATCATTCCGGGGATCGAACCCATATTTAACCCACAGAATGAGGCACAACACGCCAGCAGTAAATGCCGGCCACATAGACCACTCATGTAGCGGCCCGCAATGTAACAAGTGTTACATTGCGAGAAGTATTGCTTCCCAGAATGTAATACTTATTCAATCCGGGATGTTATAACATTCAAGGCTGCTACACACTTAACAAATTGCCTTTCTACAAGAATAGACAGTTAATCAGCTAGAGAGATCTACTTGACCGGCATTTGCTCTGACAATTTGTCTCACTCCGAGGGCGGTTGGTTCGATTCCCAGACGGTTCTCAGCCTGCAAATCTTTTGAACTTGAATTTTTTCATATGTCTGCTGTCTAAACTGTAGCTAAGCTAACCTTCTATTCTTGCAGATTGATTGATTGATTAATTGATGTTTTACGCCGTGCTTAAGGGTATTTCACTTAAATGATGGCGGTATTTTTTAACAATAATTGACACTAGCACAACCAAGATGTGAAGAGTTTACATTACGTTGGAAAGTTAATTTTCTCTCAGTGCTAAGTCAAGACAGACAAACTTCTAACAAACTGCTCTTAGCCAGAGGGGTCTATTCTTGCAGAAGGTTGGTTGACTGAGAGGCCTATGTGGCGGACATTTTCTCAGTCTGCAGATTTCCTGAACTAGAATCTATTCAAACTAAGATCATAAAATGACGAAAGTGCCACTATAAATCCGTGTCTCAGTACATCGTAGAAAAGATAACGTTTGATACAAGGTCATAATGGCCTCCTTCGTGAAGCAGTGGGTTTCTCAGTATACTACAATCAAATGATAAAATCGCCCGTTTTGTTAAATTTAAACACTGTTTCTGAAGAATTATTTGTTGAAAAACTTTTTAAATGCATGTATGAGAAAGACGAAAAACATTGCACATGTTTCTAATTTGAAGTTAATGTTGAGTGTATTACTAACAACAGCCCTCTAGGGAATCGATTGCCTTATTCATCCTAGATCAATTGGGGGTAATTGTATTGCTTGCCATTAAGCGATATTTCATCAGATAAACTGTCTCCACCCCCGAGTCTGAAAAATCATACTGCCCCCGCAAATGTCACTTCTAATTTACCTCTCATCTGTCACAAATAGACATTCATTGGCAGATCTTTGGCTATTAGAATCCTAAAGGACGTAAATATTCAAGGAATACATGTATCTGTTCTCTAATCCAATTTGTGGAGCACAGGGGCCTTACACTCCTGCAGAGCGAAGTTTGTAAATGACCTAACGATTGTATTTTCAACGGACATAAGTATCTATACTTATAAAATCTTGGCTTTATGGCGTATCGTGATTTGATTACCCTGTCTGAATGGAATTTCCTCCTATTCTTCCTGTGTTGTCGTATCCTGGAAACTTTCAACATTTAATAGCTGCCACTATTTGGCTGGTTCTCAAACTAAGTTCTTTCCTTGGCTATATGGTTCTGCAAACTTTATATCAGATGTATGACTGTAAACCCACTGGTCCTTTCTCACAGACTTCTCGTCTATCAAATCTATGGTAAAGCAGACTTTTGTTGGTCTAAAGTCACATATTTCACCCACGTTCATTAACATTATGAAACACATTGTGCCACAAACTTTAAGACATAGATCGAAAAAATACAGGAATGTTTAATTTTTGGATTTCTGAAGAAAAAAAATCAAATTAGACACCTGTGCGGTGTGGTAACACCGATTGACCCAAGACGTTCTTATGATTACATACTAAACATCCTGTTAGTTTATGTAATGATCGCCCCCAAGAAAGGGAACGACCAAGCAGCATGTTTTTCACATGTAGATGTGGTACTTGATCCAAATAACTGACTTCTGTAAAAATCCAGCTGTTCGAGTCGAATGACAAGAGCGGGTTTATGGAAGAATGTACATGATTACTCTGACTCCCACACAAAAATATACACGCTATCAAACTGAACTGAAAAGCCACGCCAGATATTTTAACTCCTTTAAGAGATCTTAAGTAGCAGATTGTAGCACAGCTTGTGCAGCAAATAAACGTGTTTTAACTGGACAACATTTTGCATAGTGGCTGCTTCGTGCCATTACAAACTAATGTGGTATAAACAGTGAACAGCTTACGTTTTTATTGTAATACGACACGATATATGAATGTATCATTAAAACAAGCCACTGAACGTTAACTTGTTATTTTAATCAGGGAGCTGAGGGGATTCATTGCATGATGTCCAAAGACATACTTACGGATGTTTTACTCTATATCTGACGGCGATGTAATTCAACGATAAGTACCCTCACTAACACATTCATAAAATGTTCTGCTCTGATAGAAAGCTTATGAAGCGCTTAACAAAGACAGTCGTTGACACTTACTTACCTTAGCCAATAGACGGAGGCATGTATTTTGCAATTTAATTATGGTAAGAGCATCACTCAAATGTATGCTGTATAAAGGCCTATAAACGCATATACACCGTGCGATATAAAATGAATTTCTATGTTATGACCTTTTCTCATAAGCTCAATTTGCATCAATCATCAAATAAGATTATAATGTTAACATTACCTTACAGAAAAATCATATAACTTCCTATATGATAATTATAAGATCCTATTGGATTTCGCTTTTAAAAATCCCATGATCCCGAGCATAATTTCTGTTCGCAAGGTTAAGCTGGTGGAAATTGTCGAGAAAATGCTCACTTCAATCTCAGCCCCCCCCGACCCCCGTTTCAGCAGGGTGCATGTAACGCATAAAGTATGGTTTATTAGGACTACTGTACACTCTTAGAAACAATGGTTCTTTGAGGGTTCCTTAGGAAGATGGTGGTTCTACATGAAACCGCTACAACAGAAACGGTTCTTTGATATAAGAAGAATAGTAAAAATACTTGGAACAGTTGCTGTGGAGGTTCATTGCAGAACCATAAAGGGTTCCACCAGAGCCATGACTGAAGAACCTTGAAAGGTTACATTAGAGCCACATTTTTTAACTAGTGCATAAAACCTTATTGTCCATCTATAACGTTCAGAATTAACATTCAAGTGTGTTTAATCCTCATTGTATTAACTATTTACACTGTTTCCCTAAGTATAACGGAGTAGTGAAAAAAAACTACCACATGTATCGTATATTTCTATATATAACAGTTTTTCAAGAATCTGAATCGTATAATGGTTTTTTTATAACCATAGAAATAAGATGATACACAAATGTTCCTCAGATTACAGGCGGTGTGATATTTATCCACTCGTTGAACAATAACATAATCAAA
The DNA here is from genome assembly GCA_030265315.1 of Mopalia swanii. Taxonomy (NCBI): domain Eukaryota; kingdom Metazoa; phylum Mollusca; class Polyplacophora; order Chitonida; family Mopaliidae; genus Mopalia; species Mopalia swanii. The sequence continues at coordinate 10,652 of JARDVA010160789.1, read as the reverse complement.
GGTTTTCCAAATGTAATATTGGACCAACACTGATCTTATTACCAGTCATAAGAAGCTTTCTGGGTACCTTTATGTGCTAAATTCGATAGATGTCAGATATATCCACTGTGGACCATTCGCCTATCCCATTATTATTTAAGAATGTGAAAACAGATCAAGCATGGCTGGCCTGGAATTCTCGTGTTTTTACAAGACATAAAGTATTGTTTTAAAGTTGTTTGTTCAAAAACTAAACGTTAAACCGTTAAAAAACAATTCAAATTTTCTGAACTTTCTAAACAATTTTTTGGCAGCTAAAGACATTCATCGGAAAAAGCAGTAGTCTGTAGAATTGCTTATGTTAGGATGCATAGAAGTTTAATTCCATTGTCTGTCAATAGTGAGTTTATCATCAGATAAAATAGTATCCACGCTGGCACTCTAAGGCTTTCTGCCCCCGCAAATGTCCCTACATAATAATTTCCAATCTTCTAGTTTACCGAGCTATTCCCCAATTACCCACCAAGAGAGTAACAAAATACTATAGTATGACTACCCACAACGACGTCCTTTCCCACATCAGCGTATAAAGTCCACGCCTAGTAAAGACAAAAGAGCAATTGAAACCAACTAGAATGTCATTTAAACATTGGACTTTCAAGAGATCTTAATATTATGCAAATCTGCTTGTAGTAGACAAAGTAGCAAATACATCGACCCTTGAAATTTATCACAGATTATGTTTTGCTTTCAATTATTCATTTTCGGAAGACGATCATCACATGAAATATTACGATCAGTAGAAGGTTATACTTTAGATAGACAGATGCAGTGTGTCAAAATAAACATAAAAGCGAAGCGGAAGATTATCGAACACATTTTGGTACAGAGTGCATGTTTTGTTTTCTTCTAGAGAAAGCTGTAAAGATTAACATTTTATCAAGAAAATGCTGTTCAACACAATCGGTCTAAGCGAGCTTCACAAATCTGCTAAACTTCCTAGGATTTCCACCAGCTGTAACACTGTGGATACACTCCAATTGAGATAAGTGTAGATCAATATATTTATCAGCTTGATTCTGTTATGTAGGATTCCATCTGTATCTGTTATTTCCATTAAATTACAGTGAGCAGAGAAGGCCACCCTAAAGCAGCAATAAAACATGTGCCTTAAACGTCGGCTCCTGGCGTGGGTGGTAAAGAAACACACTGGGGACATTTGAAATAAAATTCGCCTTGACAGAACATTTTGTTTATGGGTGTAGATACCGTTTGACTTGAATAACCCAGTCCTTAAACCTCACACGGAGATTCACTAAGTTGTTTGTACATGCATCAGTCTGATTTTCAGTTGAATTCCAACATGAAGGCAGTTTTGTCTATTAAAGCAGAGATTGTGATTCAATAGATCGAATAAAATCTCTCAGTCTCTCATTCTGCACTCCACTGCTTGAACAAAAGCAACACTTGAGAGCCAGTATAAAGAAGTACTTCCGCTGGACTAGATCGTTAATTCTAGGTGATCAGTGGTGTTAAACTATATTTAGCATTAGCTGCCTTCGAAGAATACCAGATAAACGGCATGGTGATATAAAAATAGGCTATATGTCTTTCTCTAAAGTTAATTATATTTGAGGTATACAGCAAGGTTTTTATGTAATTAGTTCGATTGTAACGTGCAACCCTGGTCTTAAGAGTAACTTTGTTCAGTGCATGTTCCATTAGGAGCATAGGTGGGCGAATGTTATTAGATGCTGACTGTTTCCTTTGTGTGTGTTTTGTTAAAGCAATTTCCTTTCCAAATAGGTGGTCGGCATTCACTGCTGACGATGTAGTGCCAGCATTTGAGGGTAGTGGGTTCGATGACAAGACGGGTCGCAGCACTCAACATTTACTGAGCTAAAATCTCTTCAAACTACGAAAGTTTTGTTCCACAAATTCGATAATACTCTTTAGATTCACTTTCTTAAACAAAACAAAATATATTAAGTAGAAAGTGTTATCGTCCTGAAATGATGTTCCCTTCACTGTTCTCTTTCAATTACGTATTGGTTAACTTTAATAGTTGAACAGAAGTAGGCAAGCCTTGCTGGTTGAGTGGTCTAGGTTGTCGACATTTACTGATGTCGTTCTGCAGCCTGACTTTGAATGTTGGGGGTTCGATTCCTGAAAACGTATTAAGGAAACAGGAATACTAAAATAGATATCAAGCGAGTGTAACTAATTAGCTCTGTCTGCTTTATATTAAAGAGAACGTAAAACTTCCTGAATACCTTGTGGGCTCATAGGATTGATAATGTGATAAAGTTGTATAATATCAATATCATCCCACGCTTAAAACATTACAAAGTTCGCCATGTGTAATTGGCTATACTTATAATGTCTGGCACACGAAGCTCGTTGTGAATTGGTGAGTGAATAAGACAGAGATAGAGTGGGGATTGAACCACTCATTGGAGAATACTGCTGTAAAGCAGACATGGAGATCATAGATAAATATCAAGTGACATTTGCGTGGGCAGAAAATACTTTGAAAGTCGGGAATATAGAACTAATTTATTGCATGATATTTCCCGTATTGGCAGTCAATGAAATTAAGCTCACATTGATCTGAATGATGAATTACAGAAACGAATCCTTAGACGACCGCTTTAAGGGTTGAGTGATTTCGTAATACAGAACACAATTTGTTAAACATCAAATCTGGCTGTGATCCTTTTGTTAATTCGGTGCCAAATAAAGTTCTATCTACTTGTTCCGATGCACAAAAAGAATACGGTTCAGTCGGTGCCACAGAAGACCCCGTCTATTGGTTTCTATGCACACAAAGAACGTAGTTTATACGATGCAAGATAAGTCCCGTCTATTGGTTCCTATGCCCACAAAGAACATAGAACTTTTATTCGGTGACAGATACGGTCCCATCTACTGGTTCCTATGCGCACAAAGATCATAGTTTATTCGGAGCCAGATAAGACCCCGTCTACTGATTCCAATGCCCACAAAGAACATAGTTATTCGGTCATGCCAGATAAGGTCTCGTCCATTGGTTACTATGCCCATAAAGAACACAGTGTATTTGGTGCCAGATAAGGTCCCGTGTACTGGTTCCTATGCCCACAAAAAACATAGAACTTTATTCGGTCACGCCAGATAAGGTCTCGTCTATTGCTTCCTATGCCCATAAAGAACACAGTTTATTCGGTGCCAGATAAGGTCCCGTGTACTGGTTCCTATGCCCACAAAAAACATAGTTATTCGGTCACGCCAGATAAGGTCTCGTCTATTGCTTCCTATGCCCATAAAGAACACAGTTTATCGTGCCAGATAAGGTCCCGTGTACTGGTTCCTATGCCCACAAAAAACATAGTTATTCGGTCACGCCAGATAAGGTCTCGTCCATTGGTTACTATGCCCACAAATAACAAAGTTTATTCGGTGCCAGATAAGATCCCATCTACAGGTTCCTGTGCCCGCCAGATAAGGTCCCTCTATTGGTTCCTATGCCCACAAACAACGCACTTTGAATGTTGTTCCAAAGATCTTAAGAAATCAGCCCAATCGAATGATTATTGTAGAAAGGTCAGATGAGTGGTGTTTCCACAGAATCGTTTTAAACTTTTTGCCGTCCAAGGTAAAAAAAAGAAACTTTTAAAAGGTAAATAAAAGATATCTGTGATACAGTGTTTCATACATCTCAACCCAAGTTACATTGTATCTATATTTTTCTTCATCTAAAAGCAATACTGATGAGTTTGTGTCAGTACGAGTACGACTTGGTTTATCTGTCATCTTGTGCTACATTGTACATAACTATATTGGTCAAAACATGTCACTTGTTGTTGTGAGTTACCTATAGCATTGGTCTACTTCGAAATAGAATGAATAAATTTTAGTTTTGCTGAAATAATCAAATGTGAATTTGTATTTAGATGTGTATTATGCGGTTAAGTAGAAACACAGACTAGTTAATTATCAGCAGTTTGAAGGAAACCCAGTAGATTACGCTCATTGTGATATTGTGACTTCAAATTATACCTCCATTAGTAGTAATATATAGAAATATGAAACTGCGGCAGTTTATCAGTTAACTGTAATTTCTTTATTTAAAATGTTAACTTACTTGAAAGTTACTGAACTGTTTATATGTCGTACGTGTCTGTACCAAGGTGGGTCAGATAAGGTTTATTGATTTTCAAAACTGTCATTTTATTACAGGAATGGATTGATCTTTTATATATTTCATTGTAAAAACACGTATCATTAAACATTAAACAGTTAGATATATTGATTACTAAGTTTTAAAAAAAAATTAATATTAAATAACTGAAATTTACTGGCAGTCCATGTCAGGATGACAAATATTAGTTTATATGTGATTAAGCACTGCACATATTTCCAATTATTTATCAGTCTCTTTTTTTTATAAATTACAATTAACCAAAATGTACTGAAAATTTACATACATGTATGTTTATATCAACTTTGTTGTGACATAGTTTGTTATATGTGATCTTCAGCAAAATGTATTTCAGAACATGTCATACTGGAACTTATTTGTCAAGTGTTTATTTCAGATTATAAATCTGTTTATTGTCAAAAATATCTTTTTATCTTTTTATCTAAAATATCGGTATGTAAGAATCGCTGACGACGTATTTAATATCTCGATTCTTCTTGGATCTAGCTTGAACCTTTTTGGTGTTCAGCTTTTGTTTTAGTGCCTTGTATATTAATAAACGAAACCGGAAATCAATAAAGACGTAAACGACCTTGGATATGTCCAGATTGATGGTAAATTGCTTGTTACTGAAAGTATTAGATCAACAGTCATGTTCCATTCTGAAATATAATCGATTCTCTTTCATACGTAGAGACATTGACTCTAAGATACACCCGGGCCATCTTGTTTTGCACTTCTTTTATTTGCTGGTCTGAGGCAAACGTCGCCTCAATTATTATCGGAAACAAAGTTCAAATGCCATTTCAGTTGTTCATTGTCGAGAAAGCTGACCATTACGCTAATGTCCACATGTCGGGTGGTCCGCCTATATACAAGTTTTAGTATATACAAGTTTGTTTTGGAAATACCATAAGGGTATTGTTAAGTATATACAAGTTTGTTTTGGAAATATCATAAGGGTATTGTTAAACGAACTCCAGAAAAAGTAAAACGGCCTTGTGAAGAACCAAACTGACAATAAACATCTTATTGCTACAAGGGTTATATCAACGGTCATGTTTTTCATTCATAGTAACTTAGATTAGTATACTAATCCCACATATAAACAACATTAATTAATCCGTTTAGCGGCATTGATGGCAAATCTGACCAGTGTTGTAGTTTTCTCAGTGGAGTCACTGCTCCTAAAACTATTACGAATATATATATTTGGCCTGAAAATTCTTTGTGGTTTTATGTTCCAACTCTCGTGCAGTCACAAGGGATCTTGTGCGAATTTGTGATCATCTTGTGAAGAATACAATTGTTGCATTACTGGGAGATATAGTGCCAGTTTGGAGCCTTAAAAGTGTCAAGCAGTTCCTCAAAATGCATGAACGCGAAATACGAGCTAGTTAATTACATACCAGATAAGGTCTACTTTGTTGGGCAACAAACTAGAAATGTTTATTATTTGGTAGACAATTCTAGAGGACCTACTGGCTTAGATGAAACTTCCCTCTATATCAGACAGGTTGTTACATTCATTCTCGTTAACGGATATACTCATCGGTTAATCTCTATTTCGCTGAATTACCAGTTTGTAGACTGATTTATTCCTAACCCATACCGAATGTCTTGTTGGCTACATATTTAACAAAACTTTATATACCATGTAAATGGTCTTTACCGCCACATGAGATGTCTGTAGGTTACCCATAACACAACTCGAGCTTAAGATCTAAAGAAACTCGTCTCTGTTAATAGTTAATCTAGAAGATGATTCATCGATTTTAATTAATTTACAACCGGTGCTGGTGTATGTAATTGCTTTTTAGAAATATCCCTGTAAAGCAATGTTGTAACACAATGTCCATTCGTAAATATTATTATATAACTGCTCTCTGGCTATAAGGGCAGATTATTTGGAGCTTAGAAATGCTGCCTTAACGTAACTCTGGGGGAAGACTTATTTCCCAACAAATCCAAAACACGAAATTAGTGAATTCCCCTTTAAGGTAAAATACCGCTCAAATATAGCTACTTCATATTTAGTTCAATATTCACCTTGAACACATATGTTAGGATAGAACAACTTGTATTTCCGCCATAGTGTTTATTTCTTCGACATCCCTTCATGAGTGCATTAATCATGTTTCTTTTGTCCAAGAATTGACATTTTACGAAGGCTTCTTGTTGTTCATTTACTACCAAAAATAATTTGCCGCCAAATTATAGAGATATGCTTATCGATTACAACTAACCTTCAGTAGTTTCCTTGTTAAGTTTTAAGTACGATACTCCCATAATTCAATTATGACAGAGTTTCAACAAGCATTGGAGAAGTATAGAAAATCTTTAATAGTTTGTGCAGTGAAACATATTGTATCAAACGGGAGCTTATACTTAAAACAATTTAGAAGCAGTTGACCTGCTGTTTTTATTCCATGAGTCAGTCCGAGTAATCTTTGGAGGTATAGTATTTATTAGGGTATTGAGTGAAATGTAAATCTGTCATGGATTTTCATGGCAAATCGCCGGTGCTGCCTGTTAAAGTCAATGTGTTAGAACACATGCCCGTCTTATGTGGATGTACTTGACACCAATCCATACTCCCCCGCACAAAGATAAGAATTACGTGATATGCAGTAACTACCACTTTTTAGCTGGTAAATACGAAACAAGATGCAGCTTTCTGATTTTCTTCAGGGGTTAAATTAAAAGCCAGCTGTTAAAGCGAAATTACAACCCGTTCGGAATTTACCCATTACTATATTTGTCCTGGCTGCCCCACCATAACCGTGAACATGACCAAGATGTAAAAACAAGCTGTAAAGGCCTCTATGTTTTAAAGATGGAGATTTAAATTCTGATCAAGGTTGAGTCAGTACATATAAATAAACACAATTTAGCCGGAGACGATTCCCTGTGAATTTGGACTTTGCTGTCAAGAAGTACTCCCCCGCACTGGACAGAATGTATCCAGAGACACGCTAAAATAAGTGAAGTTGATATGGATAAGAAAGAAGTCCCATTGTGTGTTAGCTGTTATCTGCCACATAGACCCAGGGAAAAAAAGATCTATATCGGGGTAAAAAATATGCGTAACTGGCTAGTTTATATTACATGCTGCTCAGAATTTTAACAATTTACGACCATGAGATTGTTTTGATATCCGCGGATTGGTATGTTGTGATGGCGGTTCTAGACTGTTATAGTGTGATATGGTGGTGGCTCTAGACATATATGACTGGTGTATTGTGATATGATGGTGGCTCTAGACATATATGACTGGTATATTGTGATATAATGGAGACTGTAGACATATATGACTGGTATATTGTGATATAATGGAGACTGTAGACATATATGACTGGTATACTGTCATATGATGGGGGCTCTAGACATATATGACTGGTGTATTGTGATATAATGGGGACTCTAGACATATATGACTGGTGTATTGTGAAATAATGGGGACTCTAGACATATATGACTGGTATATTGTGATATAATGGGGACTCTAGACATATATGACTGGTATATTGTGATTTGATGGTGGCTCTAGACATATATGACTGGTGTATTGTGATATAATGGGGACTCTAGACATATATGACTGGTATATTGTGATATAATGGTGGCTCTAGACTATATGACTGGTGTATTGTGATATGATGGTGGCTCTAGACATATATGACTGGTGTATTGTGATATAATGGGGACTCTAGACATATATGACTGATATATTGTGATATGATGGGGACTCAATACATATATGACTGGTGTATTGTGATATAATGGGGACTCTAGACATATATGACTGGTATATTGTGATATAATGGGGACTCTAGACATATATGACTGGTATATTGTGATATGATGGTGGCTCTAGACATATATGACTGGTGTATTGTGATATAATGGGGACTCTAGACATATATGACTGGTGTAATGTGATATAATGGGGACTCTAGACATATATGACTGGTGTATTGTGATATAATGGGAACTCTAGACATATATGACTGGTATATTGTGATATAATGGGGACTCTAGACATATAAGACTGGTATATTGTGATATGATGGTGGCTCTAGACATATATGACTGGTGCTTTGTGATATAATGGGGACTCTAGACATATATGACTGGTATATTGTGATAAAATGGGGACTAGACATATATTACTGGTATATTGTGATATAATGGGGACAAGACATATATGACTGATGTATTGTGATTTAATGGGGACTCTGGACATATATGATTGCTGTATTGTGATATGCTAATGGCTCAAGACATATATGACTGGTGTATTGTGATATAATGGGGACTCTAGACCTACATGTATATGACTGGTGTATTGTGATATGATGGTGGTTCTAGACCTATATGACTGGTGTATTGTGATATAATGGGGACTCTAGACATATATGACTGGTATATTGTGATATGATGGGGACTCTAGACATATATGACTGGTGTATTTGGGATTTAATGGGGACTCTAGACATATATGACTGGTGTATCGTGATATTATGGTGGCCCTAAACATATATGACTGGTGTATTATGATATTATGGGGACTAGACATATATGACTGGTATATTGTGATAAAATGGTGACTCTAGACCAATTTAACTGGTGTATTGTGACATAATGTTGACTCTAGACATATATGACTGGTGCATTGTGATAATATGGTAGCTCTAGACGTATATGACTGGTGTAGTGTGATATAATGCTGGCTCTAGACGTATATTACTGATGTATCGTGATATAATGATATAACAACCTGCGCAACATATAGCTCTCAGCAATCTGCCGGAAGCATCAATTTGTGAGTATTTATCCGTTGAGATGTGTTTTGGGATATATAATTATACTGTCAGCAATAACCAATTTAATATTATTAATTGTGGTGATATTTATAGATGTAGATAAGTCAAATAGCAATTTTTCTCCATGGAAACTCGCACATGTGTGAGTAAAACAAGCCGTGGTGGACGATACTAAACAAATTTCACATGTAAGTTGATACTTCTCACATCGATTATTCAACACATGACACTATTTTCTAACATAATATCTTGTTTTGAAACAAATCAGATCCACACCCCCGCATTTACAAACTAGAGTTCGGTTTATAATTTGGCACGGTTCTCGAGTATAGCGGATATCTTGTTATATCAGCGCTAGAAACATAAAAGTGTTACATTACACCCTATTTATACCATGGCTATTGATTATTCCATTAGATTGGCACACATTAAAACTCATGTTCATTTTATACCTGTGCAGTTTACCTTTTTTCTTTGAATGCCATTTAATGTTAAATTTAGCTCAATACATCAATGTGGAATAGCGATCTTGTTCAACGGAAGTTCTTCAAATGGGACGTTAAATATTGAATCTGTTGTAAGAGTGGTGTGCAGAATGTGAGACTGACAGCTTGTATAGAATCTCATTCCACACAATTACACTTCAATCTAACTTCCCCCTGGCATAGCATATGGATTTGTGTAGCTCAGGCGACACAACCAGTAATCCTTCGGTCGCTACTTTGGCGATGTCTACAGCGCGATATTTTAGTTTAGTTTGAGTTACAATAATGTCAATCAAGTCACACTCTACCCCATGGACTTTGGGATCGACACACTAAATATAGCTTTTTCTGGGTTACTGTAAGTTTTTCGCTATTGTTTCACAAAAGGGTGTTTTAATAATTAATATTATATTCACAGCTTTCTCTATTATTTATTGATGTTTTTCTCATTGATACCTAATATTGGTCTTTCTAACATTAGATGGCTGTTTTATTTATTTGTCCAAAATAAACCCCTCCCGTCCGTTAATATCAGGATTCTTTTATTTATATACCAATGAGATATCAGCAGTATCTTTACGCTTAACGTGATATTTCTCTGCAGTTTAATAACATTTTTTGTTATTAGTCTCTTTTATCCTGCCCGGACTACAGAACTTTGTGAGTGACCTCTGTTCCTTCAGTTTGAAGGATTAAACGGAGGACTGCGCTATTAATTGACCAGGAGAATTATATTATTTATTTGTAAAATGATATCTATAAGTCAGAGAAAATAGGGGTAGGGGTTGGTTTTTCAACAACAAAAGCACCAAAATTCGCATTTTTCATACCCTTCCAATTAACCATGCTCCAAGCTATTGATCGACAACAATAAATATGTTCGAGCAACAAAACAAAAACGAATCACGGGTATGCAATTTCACAGTCATCAAATATTACCGGTGATGAGTAGATAGGCAGATAGATTATGTTCAGGCGTAGGAATATCAAATGGAGTAGACAGTCCCATTCTGACATCGCCACGATCATAGCTGATCAGGGAATTTTTCATGGTTATGAGTTTATAGTTGATATCAATAATAAATAGAATATTACACAGGGAAGTTTGAGTACCATAAATATCGCTCTCATGAATGGTTGATAACTCATTCGACGTCTCGTGGGTTTATAGTATTCAAACAT
>JARDVA010160567.1:0-10706 GCA_030265315.1 Mopalia swanii | reverse complement strand
TTTTCTCGCCTCTTACGATCGACTGAGGAAGCCGAGGGAGTATTCTGCAGGACTGGCCAACCCGCTCCCCCACGGGGACAGAGAAAAGAAGACGGGATGACAAACTGAAATACCCATAGGTCCGCGATAAAAATTGTTATATAGTCCTATGAGTGGTGCCGTGTAAAGCAATGAAATACACTTATTAATAGGACGAAACATTAAGTTTGTATACACTAGTGCTGGTATAATACGATGGTGGTCCTATATACCACCATAACATGTTCAATCAACCAATCACTTAAGCCGTTGCTCGTTCACATTCATCTTTGTTAACATTATAAAAATTATAATAAGAATATTACCAAAAACATTCTGGTTTTTACCATCATTTATTCCCAACATTCGTTACAGCCGAAGTAATTCTGAGCTAGATAAAATGATTATCTACAAATAACAAACATCATGTATACTATGGTAGTATTATCTTTGTGGTTGCAACACATAATATACAGGGAGAATAGTATGTACATTACTCGTTTTTAACGCAAATGGACATTATGCCCTATTTGGGCTATATCAAATGGAGGTGAACGACTATAAAGAGTGATGGACATTGATGTGAAAAGACTTAAAGCTAGAAATAGCTACAAATTGTAGTAATAATTAACAAAATTATTAATATCGTAAATTGTGTTTGTATAAATTGATGCATTGTTTCAATGAATATACGAATCTACTCCCAATTGTGTAGGCCTACTGATGTTCACTTTGTACAGTTGAAAGAATGATGAAGAATTGTCTTTCAAAAAGTGTCAAAATTCGCCAAATCCAGTCCAATGATCCTCGTATTCATCATAGAGATCGCAAAGGCAAATGTTCAACGTCTAGATGAGTTTTTCGACTTTTTGCACGAGACCAAAGAGCTGGTAGTAGATGGCTTCATTGCGAAGTTCTCGTAGGCTCTGTCGAGATTTGGGTAGAGCGGTCAGCGCCTGACATCCGTCCCTCAGGTAATTCAAGATGTACCGGAAGTTAGTACCATCACGGTCAATGAACACACAACCATCTTTTTCTTTGACCAGCTCGTGGCGTCCGCTGAACATGGCCGCCAACATGGAGTCGGAGTCACGAGTGAGAGTGGAGATAGAGGTAGTGAAGATCTTACCCCCCACGTCTAACTTTATCCGACCCTGAAACAGTAGATAAAACACCACACAATCAGAATAGGTCGAAGGTTAAACGGCTGTATTGAAAATTAGTTTACATTTCGGCCGAAGCTGCTTGTAATTAATTTGCTTCGGTAATTTGCAATTCTTTGTTTATATTAAAGCCGTAACTCAAAGTTATTTCACTTGCACGACGGCAATAATTGATTTTATGTGAACGTATTTTGTTTTGACTTCATATATTAAACATCTTAATATGATGTGAAATGTTGTTGTTTTTTTTTTCAGGATTTTTTTTTATGCAACTGGAAATAGATCTTTGGATTACAAATCTCATTGCAAATTTCGGATGATTAAATTTAAAAAAGATCCGATAAGGCAAATCCCACGCTCATCGATATACTCCAGGAATGTTGTAAAGATACATTCTACTGGACGTAAAATTGAGATAATTGTTGCATGAATACGATGAGTTTTAATGGTTGATTTAGTTGGCTGCTGTCGGTTCTGAATGAAGTGGTGTCGCTTCTAAGCCAAGTAACCCGCGCAAGACTACGCTGGATAAAACCGTCTCTATTAATGAACAGCATATCATTTATATCAGATGAGAGCATACAACTCTCACTCGCCACCTATCAGCAAGCGTCCACACAACGACTACATGAAAACCCAAATGATGAAGCCGGGCACTTTGAAGACTGTTTACCTTCTACCATATAAATAATGATCAGCGGTCGACTCCTGGTAATAATTAACGTCTGGTGTTAACTACAGATGTAACGGCTCCGGTGCAGGGCTATAAGAAGCTCACTGATTGTGGTAACTATATGTGGATTTACAAAAGTTACCCTCCTCTCGTATCCTAACAACGTAAGCATAGTTAATGGACAGAATAAAATCAACAGTTCAAAGGGATGTTTTCCTCCACTGACGCGGCCAGGCCTTTCCTTCTCGCGAGTACGAGTTACAGTGTTGCCCCTATTCTATTTGTAACACCTTTATAATATGCCTAATGTCCGATTTATTATATACCGGTACTTTCTTGTTTGTGAAAACCATGTAAATCTGTGAAGGCTTAAATGGCTGCTTCTGTTATAGCAATGCATTAAGACTGTAAGCGTGTCGCTTATTTATTCCTCCAGCGAAGAATTGGACAATTAAATTTTTATATTTATTTAACTGAATTGAAGCTCGTTGGTTTGAAAGCTTGTGGTTTTTAAAGAAAAACATAACAAGAAGAGACACATTATTATATAAATGTAAGCATATTAATGTATAAGGTGATATGATAACACTAACTCTGCAGTGGAAGTCGAAAAGGCCGTCATCCCTATCAGTGGTAGAGGAACATAGTAACGCCTAATTATACAATTAAAATATTTTGGAGATGCTCATTTATGAAGAAGTAATATGGCGGGAACCTATGCGCGAAAACTTGTCGCTTCTTTAATCCAAAATATAAAGAAGTAATTGCTGGTGTGGCTTGGTGTGTCTATGTTAGTCGAGGCTGTATGTTATACTGATGCTACTCATGTTATAACATGAATTACGTGTTTAGTTTAGACGATCCCTATAATATGAAGGGTTTATAAATTAAGCCGTGTAAGGTGTACCTAACAGAGTAGCAAGAGTGAATGTACAGTCGCGAGCGTCCACCCTGCATATAGAAGCAGCCTCCAGTCCAGATGCCAAAAAGCAAATTCCTAGATGGAAACTACTCCCCGCCAGACATAACCTACTGAAACCAGAAAACTAAACTTCGGTTTCCGAGCTTCTTGAAGACAAAACTAGAACACTGACTTGGGCAAAGCAATATGACCAAACCGAACCGACAGTTGAGAGCTTGAAAAGTACTATTATTTATATCTGAAGGTCTACATACTTACCTAGCTTACCTTGGCCATACTATTTAGTATAGTTATCTATACAATGATAAACCATCCCATCGTTTCGGTGAAATTTCTTAGATAACAACTTATCAGAAATTGAACTGAGCAAAAGAAATCAGATTTCATTTTTATAAAATACAACAAAGCTAGTTTGTATTGAAACGATGTTTGCTTTACAAGCGTCAGAAAGCATCCGTGAATAAATAAAACCTACACTGGAATTATTTCCTGGGATAATTGGTTGGAACCAGATGGAGATCATATTAGAGCCAATCAAAGGTAAACTTGTTTTGGTCCTTTAATAATCGTTCAATAATAAACATTTTTCCATCGTTTTTTTATATATATATTTTTTTATACATTTTATTAAATTATCCTTCGTATCCCACCATTTTATTGTTTTAAACATATCACATTTCCATTCGATGTCAGGCAATCTTTTCTGGGTTGAATTCTGAATTGTTGTGATCTGATTTATGCCGATGGCTAGAGTGTTGTAATTGGTTTTCAAAGTTTCGTTCAATTTTATGAAATGTTTTAGTGACATGCCTCTTTTATGTTTATCCTTCGAATAAAGTTTATACCCTTTAATGCTTATAAGAATAGCGAGACAAGAAAGTTTGAAATGATAGAGCACCTTTTGGGTCTCATGAAGCTCAGAAAGTCTTTGCTTCTCATCAGCCAATTCTTGAAACTGTCGCTTTATTTCACATTCGTTCTCAACTTTCTGTTCAGCAATTGCGTTTTCTCTTTCTGTAAGAGATTTTTCTCTGCCATTAGTCTGGATATCTCGCCTTTGGGTTTCTTCAGCGGCTTTCTGCACCAATACCCTCCAGGCCGCCATGTTTTGTCTCACAATCACCACGCAGCGATGAATCTTCCTAGAACTCAGGTGGCTCTGTTTGCCATAATCGTCTTGGAGCTTCTCCAGTTCTTTATCTGCAATAAATATAAAGAAACAGTGTTTGTTTGTTTGGGATTTTAGGCGGTACTTCAAAGCAATTTAATCATGTGACAAAGGTTTAGTCCAATGGGTGAAGGAAACTATCCTGTAAATCAATGGCTACAAACCATGTCAAAACCGGACAATCCAGAACACCACAAAATATCAACATCATATTGTACCTAAAGTATAAGAGCACCAGAGCAACAATAACCTACTTCTATTATTTCACATCTGATCAGATACATGCAGTTAGTTTCATCGCTAATTGTTTAAATCTAGCATGTAAAATTCAAATAATAAATTGAATGCTTGGTGTTTCAAAAATTGTATAACAATATTGTTGTTGATCATATGACATGCACAAATTGTATTACCAATAGCTTTAGTGTGGACGTCTAGATTCTTCACACATGATCCCAGGATCTTGATGGCGTCGCCGTTCTTAAGAGCTTTTCTCAGATTGTCCAGAAGTTCAGATAGATATTTCAGATCCTTGTCTTCCTGAAGAGGCCTCTCTGGACGACTAACGGTAGTTGTTGACGGGCGGCTGTCGTCGCCTTCACACAGATGAACACCGGGTTCGGCCGAGTTTTGAAGAGACTCCCCACAAAGAAAACACTGATGGTCATCATCTGTAGTTCGGGGACGGCCACCCTGGTGTCTATATCCCCTACGATTTGAGTGGTTGTACTGCTGGACCCGATGTCCTCCTCGGTCGGGCTGTCTGCGCATGACAAATGCTCGCCGTCCAAGACCATGTGCCATAGATTCGTCAATGTGAAGTCCACGGAAATGATACACAAGAGGAGGAGGTGGTTGGTTCATTGGAGGGGGAGGATTCAGCGGGACTTGGTATTGATGTGGATGTATATTGTTGGGAAACATGCTCACTGCCAATAAAAAGAAGATTGTTTTAGACGATGTTATATTATAAATGAGCCTATGAATAAACATGGGGCATATATACCAACCTGTGCTAACTAGGCACATTATTTACATAATAACAGTTCAAATTCAACATAGGTCGGATGAACTGTTTTCTGTTATAACTGATAGGAAGCCAAAGCTAAATAAACAAAACATTAATGGTATGAGCTCAGTGAGTTTCTCCAAGTGGATCAATACAAACTCTACACTAAAGCCACACATGCAGATTGCTTACAACAAGCCATATTGCGAACGAAAGGTCAAACATATCATAAGGGTTAGCGATACGGTCCACATGTTTAGGCCTATACAACTTGGAACAAGGTAAAATGGTCTAAAAAAGCACAAGTCCTTATTCCAACAGGCCTACAGACTAGCGCACTGTTCCCTGGTCTACGTTTAAAGGGATATTAAAACATTTTAGGCCTACATATTTGCCTACATAGATCTCACACAGATTTAAATTTTGATAACATATACACACGGTGGACAAACTCGAAAAGACCTATAGGTTAAGAAAATATAACTCTCAGAGTTTATATGTAGAGCTATAAGCCAAGGCAACAAAATTGCAAGGGAGATAATTCAGTCTCCCATACACTCAAAACGCAGAGGGCATCCATCAGCTGTCGCAAATGTAACCATACAGTCCATATTGCATGAATTTTTGTGGATATTTGTAAATTGTCATGACTTCTTGAAACTATTCCAAGAGTTATTTCTTTGCATCAGGGTGTACTCTTTTTATTTTTGTCTCTCAGTGAGTTTTCCCTTTTAATGATACCCTTATGCCTGATATATGTTTATTTTTAGCCTATGTTTGAATATCGGTGTCTGCTATACGTACTTGTTATACCTTTTCTGCACTAAGTAAATTGCTATCATCTCTCAAGATGTGAGTGGATCAGCAAAACAAACTCGACGTTAAAATAAATCGATCGATTCATCGCGGTTTTAATAAATCGATATACCTGGTCAGTGTGATTAATTGTTTGAATAGTCTTTCCCTGAAGGTGGAATTAAATAATGTTGGCACAAACTAATGGGATTCGTCTTTCCGCATGAATAATAACATCACATGTTATCAGTTGTCTTATCATACCAACAGATTAGGCCTACCGTAATTCTTACAGACGTTTCAAATCGTAGGCCTACTGAGCTCAGTTTGTACAAAGACTTTGGCTGTAGGCAAACTTACGAAAACAATTAAAATTTCTGCGCCATTTATGAACTATGCATAATTTATTGATCAATCATCCAAAATTTATTTCTGTAAATTGTTTTAATTTAAGAAAATTCTCGTCGGATGTCGAACAAAAGGCCAAGTAATTTATACAGCTGACATAAATTATTGTATGAAGATTAACGGGTATAAACGTATACAATTACACCAGCAAAACGTCAGTCGTAAAAATAGACTCTCCATTACTCTGGTACACGACAATCATAATACAACCACTGCATCACGTGACAACAATGCAAACAATCTGCTCAAAAACGTATAACAATATGTTGGCACGTATCCAGTTTTTCGCCAGGTCAATTGACCCATATGCAATAAATACAGCCATATTCTAGGTTTTATGTTCACAACACAATATTTGTACATAAATACAGGCTTAAAAATAAACAGGCTTAATTTGCAATCTACGTGTACACTTTTCTAACACATAATAAAAGGCCACGAATTCGCTTTGTGGTTTAATGAAGCAAAATTCAACAATTAAGGTAGAAGGTTATCCTTCGCTGAAATATTCATATGACCTTTTGCACACGCCACTAGCTATGAAATTTTAGCTCAGCTGTTTCACAACCATATAGCAACATAATCGGCTCTTTTGGTTTATACTAACGCTTATATTGATCAACTACAACATATGAAAGCCTCAAACAACAATATCTCATTCTTATTTTGGCCCACAGTTATCTGATTAAGTTGGCAGTGGTTACCTTTATGGAAAAACAGCCGTTGAAAATGGAGAAAATTTGATAGCAGCCACTCGTCTATCCGCTCGGGCCTAGATCTGTCAAATGTACTGCATACGTAAACAAACCCAGCCTGTTTTGCTATAAATAGGCCTGTGACGTCACACGCACTGACCCATTTCATACAAAGGGAGATAATCGCTAGTATCAAAATGCAATATTTATGTCGAAGATTTTATCATCAACATAAACTGTACGTTATAAATTTATATTAAATTATCATTTAAAAAAAAGAAGATAATAATATTATGGGCACAACAAAGCTTATCCCCGCAGTAAGGTGAAAAGTCCTTGTCATCTGTTACCGTGTATGATTTTTAGTAAACTTCTATTTTAGGAGTATTGCGCGCGCAACAAGTCTGCTGACAACTTAGTAGCAGATGGGACCCGGAATTTGTATTAAAACGATTTGACGTTTGTTATTTTCTCAACAAAAAAACAAAAAAAATGGACAAACTAAAAAGTGTGTTAAGTGGGAAAGATGAGGAGGAAGAAAAGGGTATTGTCACTCAGGTAATGTATAATATGTCAACTGTTAAGCCGATAATTATTCGAAATTCTACATGACAAGTGGGAGGATTTACAACAACAACACACCTACACAAAAATTGAAGGCAGTGTAAAGGCTAGATGTAGATTCGAATACGCATCTTGCTGATTTGTATGCGGACACTTGTATCTAGCTGGTAGGCGTTCTCGTAAGGCCTGCTAATATTAAATCATATGATACCTAGCCCCTAGATGACTGGCCAAGGATCAATACAGAATTAGTCAGAACACCCTAATGTCCTTTACTAAAACGTCCCATTTTCAAAGCTTCCACTGGTCAAAATCCCCCCTAATATATGTACTAAGCCTAGTATCGACTGTACTATCTGATAATCTCCCTGATTAACTATGTAAAACCTCATCTTGTCAGTAATGAGTTCTGTTTTTTATTTAAACTAAACAGCTGAGTAGATTATGCACACACAGGCTACAAATGTTTCAATTTCCTCTCCAAAGTTCAAACCCATCTTGTGAATTTATATACCTAAGCCATGAAGTCCATTTTGCACTCCTGCCAAAGTAGAGTTACAGTACCTTTTGCAACCGATGACAAGTTCTATATTATTGTGTCAATATGAGTTCTTTCCCTTTGTTGTAATTCTTCATCAACTGTTACAGAGGTGCAAATGGTGAGCATGGCTTCACTGGGTGAATAAATTCAACAAGATGTCAAGCAAAAATCAACCCATATTGATTTACTGGAAACTGCCAAACTGCAGTGATGTTGTCATTAAATATATTTTCAATGTGCTATTTCCTTTTTCTCTCTCTAGATATCAGAAGGGTCAACACTAAGCTGGTCAACAAGAATCAAAGGTTTCATTATATGTTTTGGTCTGGGTGTTTGCCTCTCAGTTTTGGTAAGGACTTCTACTCTTGCTTCCTATACATGTTGATGAGCATTTTTTTCATTATCCTGTGGAAGACTGGGCGGGAGGGGGACCAGCATGAAGCTGATCTGTTTGTGATGACTTTGTTTTATGTTCAGTGGTTGTCCTGTCTTCTTCCTGTCTAGTCTTTGTCTGTTGCCAGTGGCATCAATGGTGGTATCCTTCACCCATTGGGCTGGCATGTTGTCATTTGAGTGAAATAACCTTAAGTACAGTTGTATGGTTCTTCTGGCTGTACTATTAGAGCTTACTGTTAAATGACAGGTTATGGTTACATACTAATCTATAGTGTTAATATTATTAGCAGGGCTAAGAATGGACTGCAACTTTTTCCTCCTCTTAAAAAAAGACAGCAGGCCAACCAGTAAATGGCTAGCTACTTTCATATTTAGACTGCTAAAAACATTGAAATTGTAAATCAATGATCAATTTTAGGGTATGTTTTAGAAGTCATTGCCCTAGGCAAATGCATTATTAAACTTTTATTAACCAGTTTGGGAGAAGGACATTTCTTACAAAGGCATTTTGTATCCTGAAAATGTTGTACCTTTGTTGTTTGTACAAAAACTGTATAGAAACTAACAATAATCCCCACTAATCTCTTTCTCCTGTACATCTTGAAGCTGGAATAGTCATCATAAATTATAGTATTGCGTTTGAACTAACCTGTGTACTTTTAATTGGTAAACACAACAAAATATTTTCAGTTACATGTACATTTATAAGTCTGGATATTCTGACATACATGCCAGCATAGTTCTAGTAAGAGGGATTTCTCTTGTGTCTTGGGGACACCCAAGAAGCCATTTGAGGCAAATTTAGTCAAATTTAACATCGGAAAGATAGAGGAACAGTAAAATGAGACATCCGTTTTATGCAAAAATGGTGATTTGAGACACTCTTCTTGATTTCTGGCTAACTTGAATACTAGCATTCATGCCAGTGTATGATAGATCCAGGAACCGTCATTATATGGCACAAGTAGAGATCCGGACCAGCAGAACAATATTTAAATTTAATTGTTTGCTTATTTTACTAATGGGTCATTTTATGATAGTGTACATTTGCTATCACACATGGAATGATCAACGAGTAAGCAGGCAAATGATCACTGGGTTATTCACCAATGACTATTTGCCTGTTTTCTCGTTAGGCGTAAGTATTGTACAGCATAGAAGCCTGACTGTCCTTCGTTACTACATCGTTTCCATTTTCAGCTCTCTAATGTTAGTGCTTAAAGATATAAGGATTCCCAGGAAGTATTGCTCAGTTTGGTAGTTTTTTTCTCAGGCATTACAAATTTTATGCAAATCATGATGTTGACGATAGTTAAACGGTCTGTCATCAATATGCTGCGATCGGCAATGCGTTTTGATTTACAATCTTTTTTATTATAAAGGCTGGAAAGGATGGCCTGCTATTTTATTTTTTATTTTTTGTATTTAGCAGTCCGTTTTTAAATTTGACTGCTTTGACTAAATTTTGGCCTGCTTTTGGCAATTTGCAGGTCGCCATTTCGAGCCCTGATTAGTATGTATGAACAATACTGTACCACACTGAGTAGATTACCAATGTTTTTGCAGTACATATTTGCAGGTATATTATTTATGCCCCTTTATCTGCTGTGTTTTTGGACCAGGCAAACCCTTTACTAGCTAACCTGGTCTGCAATATGAGGTACTGTTCATAGGTTCCAGCTCCAAATCTACCTCACGTACATGTATATGATTGAGGATGTCACACACTGGCAATCACAGGGAGGGTTTTTACGAGTTTTTCTCTAAGTTTTTAAGTGTGTAGGTAAAGCAGAGTAAGACATGGACAGTCCACGATTAGATCGGGGGCATCAATATATAAATGAAATACCTTTCAGTCTCTAAATGACACTAAACGGTTAACCCCAAACAAGCAAGCTACTGACCTTGTTTGAGTAATTCCCCCTTGACACTTTTTGCACTATATTATGACTTCAATGGACACAGAACTTTGCATGAATGTCCTATCATATTTTGTGCTTCTTATGATGGAGTCGGGGAATTTTACTAGTATGTCATTATTTCAACATTAACAATATCACGTCACACATATTAAAAGGTACAGCTGCATAATTTTTAGTCTCATCCTTGTGAAAATAATCGATAAGAATATACTGAGTCTGTGCATAAGATGACTGGACCGGTTTTCAATCTGTACGGGATACGGTATGACTGGACCTGTTTTCATACTGTCGGGATATGACTGGACCTCGATAGACATCTCTTCAGTTCCTGGTCTGCTGTAGATCAAACCTTCATAATTTTTAGCCCACAGTCATTCTGACTGTGGGCTATTCTCATCACTCTCCGTGGTCCGTCCGTCCCATAACAATTCT
>JARDVA010160456.1:0-10706 GCA_030265315.1 Mopalia swanii | reverse complement strand
TCAGTGGTGTTTTAACTGCCCTATAGAGCGCAGGCCGACATGTTCTCCTGGAAATTGCTCACGAAAGATTTACCTTTAATTTAAGTACAAATTTGCTAAAGGTGACGATAAGAAACTTAATTAGACACTGTTTAAAAATTGCTAACATAACCTAGGTTCAAATGGAGCAAGATTGTTGGTTTATACTCAATTTGATTGGCTGATTTCTGAGACTCGTTTCACAAAATGTCTGCGTCGAAAACAGACCGCAAACAGCATAGGAGTGTCTACTTCAAAACAAGATAAAGCAAGGATATCTCTATAGGTCAAAAACGAAAAATGTAATATATACTTTCAGACATTTTCTTTTGGGTGGAGAGTTGCATTGTTGTATTTTCCCCTCTTTTAAATCCAATATTTCTCTTTACGTTTCTCTTTACCCACGACAGGATGTGGTTGGTGAGGTTTTTGTGTTGCCCCGTTGCCTTGTTTTGTATCAGGTTACTCTTCGTTATAATTGACGTGGGCAATGACGTCATATACCTATTAAATTAAAATTAAAAAGTTTGACATAAACATCGATCTAACACAAGTTGACTATTGTATAGCAGTAATGCACAACTTTTCACTGCAGACATATTTTTATTCGAACAAGTACCATTCTATAAGTACTCATTTGGCTCTTTCTGTTGACTATTTTGTCTTCTTGTTTCGTTTCGTCACATGATTTTACATATTGTTATGTTTTGACTTTTAAAAACAAAACCATACAGAATCGAAACTGTGAAAGTCGATAAAATAGCAAAATGATATGGGAC
Organism: Mopalia swanii; assembly: GCA_030265315.1. Classification (NCBI taxonomy): domain Eukaryota; kingdom Metazoa; phylum Mollusca; class Polyplacophora; order Chitonida; family Mopaliidae; genus Mopalia; species Mopalia swanii. The sequence continues at coordinate 9,909 of JARDVA010160456.1, read as the reverse complement.
TCGGGGTTCAATCCATAATGATGTAGACCTTAACTAATAAACGAAGACTATTCCAAAATATAGCATTGACCGTTACCAATATACGATGTCATTCTCTTTATCGAGCTGATAAATTCACAGATATAGTCTGCTACTGTTCCACTGATCTCCTAAGAGGTCTACTCTCGGTTACTTATTATACGCCCATAACTTGTCCGTCCGTCCGCCCGTCCACTTTTTGGTTTCCGGATATTTATTTGGTGGCAAAGTCTAAATTTGTATGTTGATTTGAAAACGTCTCGTGGAATTTGAATCAAACTTTATATGATTGTTTCATGTGACAAGACGTCGATTGGGATTAGTTTAGGCATATGTCGGTGCATGGCGCCACCTGTTGGCAAAGCCTAAATTTCGTTTCTGTAAGATAATTTTAAAACTTCTTTTGGAATTTGAATTAAACTTTATATGATTGATCCATGTGGCAAGACGTCACTTGGGATTAGTTTTGGCGTATGTCGAACTACAGGTTTCGCCAACAGGTGGCTTAGTCTCAATTTATTTTCTGTATGTTAATTTGAAAACTTCTTCTGGAATTCGAATCGAACTTAGTTAGTATGAGTGTTCGATATGACAAGACAAGGTTAAGATATTCCACGTGTCAAGATGTCGTGTAGGAATTTTGGAGTGTATTCTTGTCTAGACCTGCTGTCACATGGTGGATTCTTTTCTAACTCGATTTAAATATTCCATGTGGCAAGATTTCTTCGGCGTATATTGCGACTCCCTTGAGCTCTTGTTTATGTTAACTTGATGATTGATTCATTCAGTCTACATGTATATCGAGTTATGAAAACCCAGGCCAAAGTAACCATGACAACTGGAGGCATGCATAGCACGCTAAAAGCTGTAAAAAAAACACCCCGCCCCATAACTGTACAATATTGCAATGAAAGTTCAACTGTCTCGAAAGCAGAGGATTAGGATGGAGCTTCTTGGAGCTCTGGGGCTGAAGGGCAACAAGGAGCCGATCTGTTTGGGATGTCGCTGTATTTTGTACTTTACGTCTTTATTTGGTACCACGCAGTGTTGTATACAGCGCTTTCTTTCACCCGTTTGACTGGCGCACCGTCAGTTAAAGGCGCTATGTAAAGTGTCAATTGTATTTTAACAGAGCAAAGTAAGATATCGTCCGATTTAATTTCCTCACTTTATCTGCATGAGTAAATCATGAAATAAATTCACGTAAAATTTACGTAATCTAAAAATTAATTTAAAAAAAAAAACCCCCCCCCCCCCCCCCCCCCCAAACTTTGAACTGAACTCCAATTCAACCAACAAAATACGATATCAACACAGTTTCTTTCGCTTGACAAAATATCTGGGCCTATATACCTATACAATTGATACAATTAGACCTGGGAACGTCTCTACGGTGGCTATATATAGGTATCTTTAAAGCGCATGGCGGTCATGTTAATGCCACCCTGTAAATGTGGGTTGAATAAATATGTCAGTAGCTGTCATGTGAATACTAACTAAATAAATATAAACCATTATCAAACACGTGTTTAATATTTTTTCACTTAGATGCCATCGAAAAGGTAAAATAAATGTGGCATTCGTAGGATATCATCGTATTGATAAAAGAAATGTAGAAATAGTGGTCAAATAGATATATGCACAGTTTTCATATGGTTATCATGGTATTGTGGTCATATAGATGCATGCACAGATGTCATATGGTTGTCATGGAAGTGGTCAAATACATGTATGCACAGTTGTTATATTGATGTCGCCGTTGTAGTCCTCTGATTGGATCACTAGTGCTCGAATTAATGAGCAACAATCTGTCAAACTAATGTTTCGGTGTTCACCACATAAATATATGTTCGTTTGATTGTAGTTAACGTTTTTTTTTTTAATTATAAACTGTGTGTCAGCGCAATAAGTGACGGAACCCACCCTTGACGCCAATGGCAGCAAACAGAGTCAGGACAATCAAAATACGCAATACAAAGACAACAACGATATTGGTTTATATTATAAGTGAGAATGTCAATGTCTCACGGTATATTCCTTCAGCATTGATTTTTTAAACCGGTATTGGGATAGATTTTACAGCACTGTGTGGATTGTGAAACTGTGAGTCAGCAATTCTAATATAGTTATCTATATTAAAGGCTTGATTGTCAGCATTTTTGACAGGTGTTGCTGTCAAAAATTTCATGTAACGGATCCATTTGTATAATAAAGTTTCATTTTATTGTGGAGGATTATGCTTGACATGGTTTTGAGCATAGTGTTTACACTTTTTAGATCCATGAGGAAACAATCGATTTTGTGACATATATAAATTTTGTTACCCTAATCCTTTTCAGTTCAATTTATTTCTCCTTTTGATTTAAATTCCAATTGTGCTATTGGTTGCAAATATATTTGAATGTTCGCTACTAGAGATAACTAATTTGAATATGTTCCCGCCACAGGGTAGCTGTAAGACCTCTCCCTTTCACAGAATACCTTAGCAGTTGTGTTGAGCACGCGCTTCTGCCACTCGAACTCGTATGATTGTCTACTTTATCCGTGTCCGGTGTCCCAAGAGAAAGTATAAGTTGTATTTAACACAGGAATTAACTTGACTAGATTTCTTCATTGTATTTTGACAGTTTTAGTTGGTTGTGTTTTGAAAGAAGTTATATTAATTGATTACTAGTTATAAATAAGGCCAGATGCATTTAACTCGTCGTGTCAGCAAATGACCGAACAATGAATTATGATTATTGATTGGTGTTTACCGTTCCAATTAATTTTATTTCTCTTGTTGGATGTTGGTGTGCATCCATCAGTCGACTATACTGTTACATGAACATACTATGCACTACCTATGAAAGGTAAGGAAATGGTTTCTTTATTTCATATTATGATGTCGAAGGAATTTGTATCTGTTGACATATTTCCACATAATATTTGTTGTAGATGTGCCATTCCTGGTTGGGAGAACGATACGTATGCAATCCAGAATCCGGCCCACAAATGGACGATCCATCGCACAATACCACAAGGGAAAAAATCGGCGCTTTACTCTACCTGCGATTATTTCAACCAGTATGTTTGGACAAATTGGACAAAACCAGAAAACTTCACTGAAGAAATGTGGCCAAGTACTGAGAATTTCACAAGAAGCCAGTGTGACCGCTGGGTGTTTGACAAGGACGTCTTCAAGACGACTGTCACAGAACAGGTACGAAGGAAATCCGTGGAACGCACTGTTGTCATTGCCTCGACATGATCGAGTCCCAGTCTACTCTGACAAGAAAGTTTGCCGGTAACACCGGTGGATAATCGTGTAACGAACTTGATACTAAGTTAACATTTCTTATAGTCCATGTTTCTCACGGAATCTATCTGGTTTTTTTTCAGCAAAATATTTCAATTCCGTGTCGTGATTATCACCAATGCTGACAAAGAATTCGCCTTTGATTAGCCTAGAATATCACAACAGCATCGCAGTGATTTGCGTTTTGTTTTACAAAAAAATCATGTATAACATGTTAATGTTTTACTTAATAACAATAATAATAAGCTTTATTTACAGAGGGTTAAAAACCTTTGTAGTCCCTACACTCAGTCAACTTTAAGCTGAAATACCTAGAGACCCTTTACCTAATATATAACTTATATTGCAGATGAACCTAGTATGCGACCAGCTAATTCGGCGCTCTCATTTAAACAGCATATTTCAAGGAGGTATAATGTTTGGATCGCTCACGTTAGGAACAGCGGCAGATAAGTAAGTGGAAGTCAGATTGCCCGAGTATTTATATGATATAAACTCTCGAGCTTCATTTAGCAACGTTACCTAGCAGAGGAGGATGCTTTGCGTTGTTATTAGACGAAATAGATATTTGTTGTTGAAACCTAGATCGAATTGAATAATCATTTTCCCATCCATTATTTTTTTTTGTTAATTGTATTGTGATTTTCGAGGGAAAAAAATTTTCATTTTGGAATGGCCGATACCAGAATATAATGAATAAATATGAATCGAAGAGCGTCAGAGAAGGTGACAGAAGAACGGTATAGCAAGACACATTTATCCAATGTATTACAGCGGTCGAATATTGATTTAAAGGCTACAATAATTGTAAAGTTCATACTCAATTGTCTTTCCTGGAAATTGTAGTTTATGTGGAAGGGTATTTCTGTAGGCCCACGTTTACTGAAGTTAAAGAACATGGGAGTGTTGATTAAAGTTAGGGAGTAAAGTTGTAACTACAAAAACCACTCGATAATCGTTCAATATTCAGTCCTTGCTGTATCCACCAATGACAGTTACTATGATCTATTGCAGATTCGGACGTAAGACGATCATGTGTATATCTCTGATTGGGTCACTGATAGTAGGGATTCTCACCACTTGGGCTCCTGAGTACATCAGTTTGTGTTTCTCGAGGTTTTTGTTGGGTGCTCTGGGATCAGGCTATTTCCTCAACGGCTTCACGTTAGGTAATCATTTGGGGTTGTTAGTATCTCATATGACATGAGGAAAAGGCAACAATGAATTGAAAGCAATTTTTAGCCTGGGTTGTCAACATCTCTGAACAACGACAAAGCGAATCGTTTGTAAGAATACTGGAGGGTCTATGCTTATGTTGGGCATATTATGAGGTGGGAAACTGCTTTACATGTCTGCTTGATATGGATTATACTCGGTGGATTCAACGGCCTAGAACTTTATACGAGGCTGACAGAGAACCCAATCAAAGACCAGGTCATTCAAACTCCCCTGTCCATGTTAGTTCAGTCACACCCAACCTTGATAGGGAATAAATGACTTAATGCGTCGGTGCCTACAACCTAATGTATTGTAACCTTTCATTGGCCCATGGATCGACAGCTGATCTACCTCCAAACTCTTTTGTGACAACCATTGACAACGTAAGGGAAGATTTTCGCACATGTCCACTTTCCAAAATTCTCTACAAGCAGGTTTCTTGTCTAATTTCCGTATAAGTTTAAATTGAATCCCGAGAACGATTTTTCACAGGTAGCCAATTAAACGCCCGCAGCTTTAGATTGTTTGGTTTGTTTGTTTTATTGGTGTTTGACGTCGTTTTCAATGGTATTTCACTTATATAACAACAGATTGTCCTTCTCCCACTGTTCCTTGCTTAAATACGGTGGGAGACATGTGTTGACATATGTAGTATGGAACGCCCTAATGACATGACATAATATGTGCGCCCTCTTCAGGCCATCCGCGGCAAACGTCCCTAATGTTATCTCCATTGCTGTAACAACATTATTTGTATAACATTAGCCGCTCATGATCAGGTATGTAGCATTTTCAGCGAATATTGCTATGTTTTGAAATGCCAATTCATGAAGCTATACCTTGATCTTTATTCCAGGAATCGAACTAGTGGCTCCCTCTAAGCGGATGTGGACTGGTATGATTATTATGGTGTTTTGGGCCATAGGAGAAGCTATATTAGTCTTTATGGCATACTTCATTCGAGAATGGCACTATTTACAACTGGCTATCTCAGTTCCGTCAGTCATCTACATTGGCTACTGGTGGTAAGCATTTGTGAATTGAGTAATTCCAAACCACATTTGGTCTAAATTAAATGCCAAAATCAGGTAGCGGTGGTAAGCAATTTGAATGGATAAGCTTAATCCACAACCCCTTTGTGGATGAAAACGATGAATATTAAAGGATGAAAATATTTGGACCGTGATTAATTAGACCGGAGAACAGTCATACCCTCTCTTTAATTATCCCGCAGAAATATCAGTGTTCCGATTTTTTTTTAAAAATGTTAAATTTCACTTTAACCGTGTAATAACGCTGGCTTTAGGCGACCGTTTATCTTAAGGACCTAGTTCTATGGCATATTTTTCGACAAGTCTGGATGTTACGCACGCCAAACTTCGTTCAGTCCGGTTTACGACGGTTTTTATCATATAAACGTTATTGGTCGTCATGACAATAAAGATCAGCGTACGGTTACATTGTAAAACAAGAGCCTGCACTATTCATGTCAGTTCAACCATAGATTTCATTATTTCGAGTTAAGTTGTGGATTTGCTGTGTTTTGCTTTTTTAGTGAAATAAGTACAGCAACCATTTAGCTTTTTTTCATCTTGTTTTTTTCAGTAACTGCGCTCTTTTGTATTCGGAGTATAGTCACTTATTCTTTTCTCTTCTGCTATTACGCGCTGTGGACTTATTGTGGGGGGTGTTTCCAATTTACACAGGCTAGTGCCGGAATCACCACGATGGCTGCTTGCCAATGGTAGAATAGATGAAGCCGAGAAGATCATCCAACGAGCTGCAAAGGTCAACAAAGTCACCGTACCAGATAAAATCTTCGAAAAGATGGAAGAAGAACCGTACCAGTCTAATGTTAAAGTTTGGCAAATATTTTCTCATGGAATATTAATCATCCGGTCACTCATCATTTTCTTCAATTGGTTAGTAATCTCGATATTGGAGGTACCTTTTGTTGCCTTTTTCAACAAACCGGTCCCTTAAATAGGGTGCTAGGGCAATGTTTTATGTACATAGTCCTGTTTTCGGCAGGAATACACAGGTTACATAGCATGGTTATCTCAAAAGAGGCCGAAAAACATAAAATAGATTAAATTGAATGAGCTTGAGCTTGGGACGTGCTCACCCGATCCGCACGTTATTAACAGCTTCGAGCTCACTTTTATTACAAATTATTACCCGCTTCAAACAGGGACAAATTGCAGGCCGTAAGCAGCACGGTCTATCACAGACAAACAATGACAGCTTGAACCTCTAAATGTAAATTAAGACTTCCGCCAATCGTCATCGTGATAGGTGACTGAGATGTTAATATTTACTCGAGCGTTGCTTAGGAACAAGATTAGTGTAAAGTACTTCCAAATGGGTTGCAACATATTTCAGTTGGTCATATCACCTTTTCCAACAGCTACAGCGAGCAGTTGAATATTTAGGTTGTCAAATAAAGGAATACTGTCTTTTACATTTAGATGTTCAAGCTGTGATTATTTGTCTGTGATAGGCCGTGCGGCCTACGGCCTGTACTTTGTCCTTGTTTGAAGCGGGTATTAATTTGTAATAAAAGTGAACTCGAAGCTGTTAATAACGTGCGGATCGGGGTGTTGGGACGGCGAAGAACCTTGAAAGCTTTCTTGGTGTTTGTCTTCTAACTGTGCTGAGATATGTTCAAGTCAAAACACTAAATCCGCCATGTTCTTAAATGAAAAAAATCGGTTATAGTGTTTTTATCGAGCTTGGAACAGGCTATATATAGTTGACATACATTGTTGCCAAACAGACCTTAGCTTCTATATTCGCCAATCGCCTTCAAAATATAACACAAAGGTACAACTTTAATGTATTTAACAAACCCAGAACGCCTCGCTAATATTGTTATACATGCTAGGTTTACCATCTAGCAAACGTCCGCAGAGATTAAGCTCCATCCTTTGGACACAGTTTTGTACAGTTATTCATCGGATGTCTTTTACCATGAGTACGAAACAACATGTGCGAGAAATAAAGGTACATGTCTATGTGAAACAATAGCGTTGAAAACCACAAGTTAACATAGCAAAAATACCACCAGAATCTCTCAGACATAGAATAAAAGCAGACAGTAGATCACTGAAGATAACCTGAAAAAACAAATGATTTCTTACCTACAGAGTGAAAAACAAAAAACAAGGACAAATTAAATTACCACGAGGAATCCCTTGTGATGTAGTCCAAGTGTCACGTTCAGTGACAAGTTGAGACTATGTTGTAGAAGCTGGATTCTTTGGTATTCATACCAGAGACAGCACTTGCTGGACACAGACTCCATCAGGTTTAGGTAGAGATGTAACCTTTACCACGACAAATATCCCATACATGCCATCACAGTAAATGGCATATCAGCTAAAGTAATACGATAACAAATGCTCGATGATCCCATTACTTATCGGTTTATTACCGAAACGACTAATTTACACCAGAGTTTGGTCAGGGTCTCGGGGAAGGCATTGACGCCAGAGTTTGGTCAGGGTCTCGGGGAAGACATTGACGCCAGAGTTTGGTCAGGCTCTCGGGGAAGGCATTGACGCCAGAGTTTGGTCAGGGTCTCGGGGAAGGCATTGACGCCAGAGTGTGGTTAGGATCTCGGGGAAGGCATTGACGCCAGAGTTTGGTCAGGGTCTCGGGGAAGGCAAGTCTTTCGGCAATAGTGTGGAACTCCACCATGATGGATGTTTTCAATCCGTACTAACCTAACATATACCATGTGTTCTTTTATCTTCATATATTATAGGATTGTTGTGAGCATGGTTTATTACGGCCTCTCTCTGAACAGTGGATATCTATATGGAGGAGTACATCTCAACTTCTTCCTGTCCGTCGTTGTTGAATTCATTGGTTATGCCTTGTGTTTTCCTCTGTTAAATCGTATTGGACGTAAGGCCTTACACGCTGGATGTATGATAATTGGGGGAATCGCCTGCTGTTGCACCATCTTTACAGTTCTCTATTTGGATGAAGGTAAAACCTAAGCCTGTGTCTCAAATTCCCATTCTTAATCTGTGTATTGGGGTAGCTGGTGTATTCGAATGTGGGATATGAGGTTGTTATTTCTTTACCTTGACAGAAATTGTGAAATGACCCCAGGATTATTATCCAACCACTCAAATTTTCATTACAACACCTAGATAATTGTTCAACCATGTAGATTACCTTACGGTGCGAGATGTGCTTTGGTTTTGGAGACTGGTAGGCCCTACAGGGTGATTTAAAAAAAAAAACAATGGACAGATCTCCATGGGAAATAATATTGTTTAAACATCCCACTATGTACAGCTTTTATCTAAGACAATTTTAACACAGTGTAGCAATTGTGTTGTAAATTTTTAATGAATAATTTTTTTCTTATTCGTAGAGTACCAGTGGGCTACAACTGCTTTATCCCTGATTGGGAAGTTGGGAGCCTCAGCAGCCGTCGCTGTTATATACATTTTCTCATCAGAACTTTTCCCAACTGTTATGCGTAACGGCGGTATGGGAATCAGTTCAACCAGTGCTCGCATTGGAAGTATGGCCTCTCCCTACATTGCCGATCTGGTAAGATACAGAGTTTAATAGGTGTCTGTATGTGGTATGTTTCTTGAAATTGACTATTGCCTCAACCAGTGAGATGACTGTGTTGAACTATGTTATTTACTTTACCATTATTTGAATGTAGACACATCACATGGATTAGCTCTTTAAGCTGATTATAGGAAGGGTCGAAGTATTTTATAGAAGAGACTAATCTGTTCGATATTTATGTCTTATATACACTGTAAATCCAAACGTTTAAGTTCTATTTGCAATAATAAACGCGAAACTGTAACACTTTTTAACACAATAATATGTTTATAGCCAATATTTAAACATAATGTTGGACTTGAACACTTTGTTTAAAATAAAAAACAATGTGTTAAGTTCCATTAAACACAATGTTTATAGCTTTTCAACATATTTTTGTGTTTAACATGTAAACAAATTAATGCATTTAGGGGTTGGTGACACTTTTTAAACGGAATAGTATTTATTTGAAATAAACACTTGGTTTAGATAACATGGAAATACTTTTACTATTACTTACATCCCATCTTGTAGCTAAGACAAGAATTAAACGTTGTGATATAATAATTACAGATGTATTACCCATAAAGCTATATTTATACTGAAAGGTCATTTGAACTAGTTCCTTATATTGCTGTCTTGGTGGCCTTATATAAGTATTAACAAGATACTAGCCATAAACCAAAATGACTACAAGAAAAGAAAACTGCTGGAAGCCTTATGCATTAGGAGACACAAGCCAGCACTGAACCGTGACCAAGGATACCACCTACCAACAGCCTATGACAATAACATTTTGA
>JARDVA010160345.1:0-10709 GCA_030265315.1 Mopalia swanii | reverse complement strand
GACCCATTTCAGAAGCCAGTTGATCTCCTTGCTGTTCCACATTATAAGGATTACATCTTTAACCCCATGGATCTGGGACAACTTGAAAAGGTACCTCATTTTATACAATAATTAATGACCAACTCCTCTAAAGATTTGGTGCCCTCGGCCGTTGCTTAGTGTTTAGCGAGTGCGCTTTCTAAAGCCTGCTTCGATGTGCCGTTCACAGGATCAAGTCCGTCTGTTGACCCTCAGGTGTATGAGTGAGTAACACGATGTGGCTGCGGCAATCGCGGGGGGTGGTGTTTATGAGGTTTTCACCCTAAATTGGCAAGGAACAGTGTGTAGTGGACAAACCCTTGACATTGCACCCTAATCAAACAAATAAACAATCTAAAGATTTGTAGCAATGCTGTCTTTACTAAGCACTGGAGTAAAATTAATTATCCAACATTATGGAAACACTTCAAATCTTGGTTATGCTAGTGTGGGTAAACTTCGATTCATCAGCGGAAATCTTCGGCTTTTACACACCTGATTTGAGAAGTGGCTCTGTGATTGGTCAATGTAAGGAACCAAGCGACATTGTAAGTAGGGTGATTGCGTTTGATCTCAATATAGCGACAAACAATGGCACAGATAGCATTTTTGTGATCTGATTTTATTTAGATTGTGATTAGTTCAGCCATAACTATAGCTAAAGTGTAGTTTATTTTGTGGTCTGTTTGTTTGCTCTTGTCATTCATTGTTTCTTATTAACTACATGTATGGCGCTAACATTGACACTGTGTGACTATTTCAGAACATAGACAGTAAGATGTATGGATGTACAGAGGCCTTTCTGGCTGACTCTAAATGGATTCTTCACAATTGTATCATATATAATGGCAGTAAGTTGGCTCATCTCTTTGTAAACCAGTAAATTTTTTTAGGAAGGGGGAGGGGGGTAGGATTGGTGGGGATAATCCACATCAACTTCATAATAGTTCATAAACTGTGGACTTACATGCATGTAGAAAAGGTCAAAGCCTTCTTACACATGCCATTTTAATGCTTAACCTAATGCCCTGAAACTAGTCCTAACTACTTTATGATTGGACCAAATATGGTTGAGTTCTTATCCGCTCGACCAGTTTGTGGGGATTATAACTGAAATACCCTTGAGTACGAAGTTAAACTTCAATCAAACAAACAAACATCCTGCATTGTTCAGCTCGCAGGTTCTAGTGTCTCTAGATCTGTCAATATCCGATATATGATGGTATCACAGTATGTGGCTTGACCAATTACAGGAGTTGTTCTTAAGAGAGTTCCTCTCGATTTTCCTCAGTATTAAACTCGGGCAGAATGAGAAGGAGACAGTTTGTCTTCATATAAGTGAACTACCCTTGAGTATAATCCCCAAAAAGCCAACAAATACAGCATATTTGAATGGGACTGTTGTTGTTGCAGCTCACCACAAGTTGACTTCCAGTGCCAAGTTGATTGTTAAAGTCTGTAAACATGAGGTAAGTGGATTGAAACAAGTCTCAAATTGTTATATTTTGCTACTTGTTGTGGAAGGCAGGCAGGGGGGAAGAGGTGTGGGAGGCGTGAGGAAATGGGTGTAGGAGGGGGAGTGGGAATGAATGTTGGAGGGGGTCTTCATGGAATTCCCGGCCCGCGGTCGTGGCTTAGTGGTTAGCGAGCGTGCTTTCTAACGCCTACATATCTTTGTTATGCCAGTGTCAATTGTTGTCGCAATACACCGCCATCAGATAAGCGAAATACCCTTAAGCACGGCGTAGAACACTAATAAATCAATCAATCAATCAATAAAATGATTTTAATAATTTAGAAACCTGGGTGTCCCAAATAACACATGGACATAGTACAGTGTTAAACCGCTATCAAACAAAGACAATAATAAAATATAAATGTTCTAATGAAGTTGTAGTCTTCAATCACAGGCATACCCATAAGCACTGCTTAAAACACCAATCAATCTATCACAGGCAAGAAGTGTTTTGTTCAGAAGGTGTTTCATACCTTTGTTGTTGTTGTTGTTACTAGACGAGTGAGATAGAGATATGTCCTGACTGTTACATGAACTCCTGTCTACAGAGGAACGATAACTGGTTCTGTGAGCCCTGTGTACGTATAAAAAGTTTTTTTTATTATTCCTTGATTACTTCTGATTTGCTTTATAATGTCTGTCTTTATGTTACATGTATCTGTGTGTCAAAAAAAAGGCTCAGTTATGCCAGGGGAGTTTTTATAGACAAAAATTTCTCATAAACTCAATTTGATATTGCCTAAAACTCAATATTTTTAGCGCTCCTTTGGTGAACAAAGTGCATTAATACTCAATTTTACCAACTTTTCCTCGAAAATCCACTGTTAATTCTGAATTTTATAGCTCGCCAGTGGCCGAAATAAGTCCAAACTCAATTTCAAAAACAAAACTGAATATCAAATTTAAGAAAAACTAAATTTGCCATTATTTTTCATCGGGGTATTCCCGATGAAAAAGGCGCTATAAAAACCCCTGTATGCATTTGATTAATGAGCTACATGTACATGTCTTCAATGTTTAAACAGGCTATTGTCTTGCGGTTGGTTAGAGGGTGTTCTTCTTGCACAATTCAGGCTAGAGCAGCTTATAAACACCTTAGATTATACTTTGGCAGAATCCCACAAATACATGTACTAAATGGACAAATTGCTAAAGTGACCATTCCTACTGGCGTAGTTCAATGATTAGTGTTTTGGCGTATAGATTCCACTCATATGTATATGTATTGCAAACATGTTCTAGTCAGTAGGTTGTCAAAAGGTACATTTACTTGTATATGGGTGTCAGTGAGTCACACGATGTGATTCCAGCAACCATAGGGGCTGTTTTTTGGGGAGGTTTTTCACCCTTTTTTAACAAGGATGTAAAAGTGTACAATGGACAATCTCTCATCATGTGAAGTCAAATATCCTTGAGTACGACATTACAATGTACATATGGATCATAATGATGTTTTTTTGTGCTATCTTGTCAAAAGTCTAAAGGAAAAGCTGGCCCTTTTTAGACTGTTTCCAGGACCCCTGTTTTGTAGAAAGATGAGGATTGGAAGCTTCCTGTTACCCTTGTGCCCTCAGAACCTAGGGGCAGCAGCTCTCTGGCTAAGGGCAGCATTGCATTAAAATAATGCTGTTTTAACTTAGCACTGGAGGAAAATTCACTTTTCCACACTGTTGATATGCTTGACATCTCGGTTGTCCTGCACATGTCATGCCTGAGTGTAATAGTTTTAAGCATGACATTAAACCCCAATCAAACGTACATACTCTTATAGAAACTTCTCTGATCATGAACCCCCTGTATTATATTTCCCTGTTTTATTTCAGAGGACACCCCACACATTAGTCTGGGCGAAGCTTAAAGGTTACCCTTTCTGGCCAGCTAAGGTACGTGAAACTGATGTGAAAAATAAGGCTACACCTGTATAAAATAAGTCCAAATCTACAATGAAGAAATAAAAAGTTACAAAGAACTAGTCAAAACTTTGAAGTGAACGCCTGCAAAAAATAAGTGGAAGTATAACAGTCAAAATTTGCACATAAGATGTGAATGGCAACTAATTCAACACCTGCAAAAAATAAGTCTTAATTTGCAAGCAGAACCGTCAATACCTGCTTAATCATATATTTATTAGTTGATTAGTTCCCAACAAAGGCAGTTGTCATCAAAAAATTTTTAATACATGATCTTGATTTAAATTTAAAAAAATAAAATAGTAACAATAAAAATATGTTTTTTTTTATTATGAAACAACCATTTTGTTGTCTGATATTTTTTATAATTTTTAGTTTTTTTTAAAACAATCCTTTAGCTGTCAGTATTGTGAAAGTAACTTTAGGCCTACTTTCCCAAGAATATTGCAAGTTGATTTGCATTGAGTAAGTAGATTTTAAAATACCCATTTCTGTAGAGACCATGGCGTAGTGGTTAGCGAGCGCGCTTTCTAACAACTACTTCGATTTACCGTTCACAGGATTGACTTCGTCTGTCGACCCTCAGGTATATGAGTGAGTCACAATATGTGGCTCTGGCAATCGCGGGGGTGGTTTTTACGAGGTTTCCTCCATACTAGGGCAAGGAACAGTGTGAAGTGGACAATCCGTCGTCATATAAGTGAAATACATGTACCCTTGAGCACGACGTTAAACCCCAATCAAACAAACAAACAATTGTAGAGACCAGTCTAGTGCTATGGTAGAGGTATTAGTTTTCTTTTGTTATTTGTTCTCGATGTAATACACACAGCAAGCCATGGAATCAGGAATCAAAATGGTGATCTGTATGAATCAAACATATTCAATTGATGATAAAACACTAAGAAGTGGAGAGGCCATCATAATACATGTATCTTTAATCTATCGGCGAAATACCTTTCAGAGTATACAACGCTATCTAACAAACAAACTGATTTTTACTGAAAAAATTGTGATATAGTTTTGAATATACATTAGTTTATGCCAATTGGATAAATATTATGATTGAATGTTTGTGAGCTGTATCGCCAAAAAAAAGTGTTTATTTACCATTCACGTCATTTTGTTGTTACTGAAAACTTTTCAAGAATACTGAAAAAATATGTCTATTAGAGTATGACATAAAAACCCCAATCCAACAAACTAACAAATCCATTGATGTACTGTACAGATTGCATGGTTTTTACACGGTTTCATCTACGTTTTCCCCCAAACAGTCCAACGTAAAGCCGCTTCATAAATAAATACCTTTAAGCACATTATTGAAGACCAAACAATTTAATAAATGTAATTGATCAGAGGCTGTCTACACTAATGTGCCCTCTGGCTAAGGGCAGTTTGTTTGAAGAGTAGCAATGCTGCATTTACTTAGCACTGGAGTACAATTAACTTTTCAACATTATTGAAATGCTTCACATCTTGGTTGTGCTAGTGTTAGATGTAATTATTGTTGGAATACACCGCCATCATATAAGTGAAATTCGCTTAAGCTCGAAATAAAACACCAATCAATCAATCTACACTAAAGTTATGGCATTATGAAAATTTAAGACTGTGAAAATACTACCCTTCAACTATGGACTTCAAAGATATGGCCTTCTTAATGTTGAATGCCACACCCACTTTCCTGCACCCCTAAATCACTTAAAACAATGTATTTATTTTAGAGACAAATATATTTTGAATAAATCTGTGTTTAGAAATGCAAATTTCTACCTGGACATTGGGATTTTTTTCTTTTTATAGTACTGACCCCGCATTGCTTGGAAAGTATTAATAATCAAATCACAGTTTACCCTAATGTCTGTATCAAGCATCTTTATTTGAGTGTTTTCTTATTTTAGGCTTTGCGTGAAGTAGATGGCCAAGTAGATGTGAGGTTCTTTGGGGCCCATGACAGGTAAACAGATAAGGGACCATATCTAATCTTTGTTTGTGCTCTGATCATCTTGTGTAGACTTTCAAGATGAAGGGAAAAACGATAGGGGTATATTTTATTGACAGGCTATGCTAGAGCACATGCTGTGCAAGTTTATCCTCTGCAGGACACGCTCTAAATCCAAGGCACATTGAGGCCTGCGACCGTCGGTTAGTGGTAGCATGTGGGCTGACTAGTCCTGCTTCAATGTACCAGATCAAGTCCGCCTGTTGACCATCGGGTTTATGAGCGAGCCACATGTTGTGGCTCCGGCAATTGCCAGGATGGTTTTTACGAAGTTTCCTCTCGGTTTTCCACTGTAATAAGGCTAGGTGCTGTGTTAAGTGGACAATCTGTCGTCATTTAAGTGAAATACCTTTGACTACGACGTTAAACCCCAATCAAACAAACCAAGGCACATCGATCAGAAAATAGTCACCCCTGCAGCAAGATATTACAACAACAACTAAGCACAAAAGCCGAATAGCGTCTTGCACGCAAACATATTTTCAGTCTAACAACGGTGGAAACACAAAGTCATATTTTCTATTCTCAAAAATTACATTGTCTAAATGTTGTGGAATTCAATTTGTCCTAAATGCAATTAAAGGGACATTATTCACAATTGTACTCTGTATAAACATTAAAAGCATAGACTTGTTGGCCTCACGTGTGATTGGGTGCTGTGTGGGACAAAGGAACCCCAGAGATCATAGTTATTTCTTTGCCATTCCATTTTTGTTTCTTTTCATGATTGAGTGGACTCATTTTATGGGGAGGCATCCTATCAAATGAGTGAATTTAACCTATGTTTATGATTAACTCAATCAAGCCAACTATAATATGTTATAACATGCAAATGTTGCTCTTTTTTTTTAGATCTTGGGTCCCAGTGTCACAAGTATTTCTGTTAAGTAAAGACATCCCCACAGCCTTTAAGAATAAGAAGGCGGGAGGGTTTGATCAGGCCATGGAAGAGATACAGCTACATATCGACAAAATCAGGTGACTACATGTAGTTACTTACCTGTATGCAATCTCCGTTTTTCTGCCATCAGGTATATAGTGAGTCACACAATGTGGCTCCAGCAATCATGGGGGTGGTTTTACGAAGTTTCCTCTCGCTTTTCAACCGTAATAAGGCAAGGAACAGTGTGAAGTGGACAATCCGGCATCATTTAAGTGAAATACCCTTGGGTACTACGTTTAACCCCAATCAAACAAACTAAACTGTATGCAATTTGTTACTCTCTGGTGAGAGGTGCGACAGCAATATATTTATTGTGGTGGTTTATGCTTTGTTGTGTGGTGGTCGAGAGGGAGCTTCCTGTTGCCCTGGAGCCCTCTGGCTGAGGGCAGTTTGTTTGAAGAGTAATAATGCTGTCTTTACTTAGCACTGTACCAAAATTAACTCTCCACTGTCCTGTGATTCACCTAGCCTGGGTTTTTGTTCATTGCCGGTGGAGTGCAGGGGTTCATAGACATCAAAATATTGAGTTTTTTACTGAACAAATTCAGTTTTTTTTAGTGACATATTGAATTGTTTTCATTTTTTAAAGCCCAACTATTTATTTTTATCATACTTTAACATTAAAAATGGAATCTGAATTGAGTTTTTTAAAAATGATGCGTTAAAATCCTGTCTCAAATTGAGTTTATTCTCCAGCTTAATTACCCGTTTAGGGTAGTTAAACTGGACGTCTATGAACCCCTGGGAGTGGTGGGTGGTTTCCTTCATCCATCAGGTTAGAACATAGGAGTGAAATACCCTTAAGTACTTTGGTGCATTTGCACTGCTTGTTTTGGTCTTGTATTTGTTTTTTGCGAGTACAATCAAGTGATGTGAAATATGCTAATTTATTGGACTACTGACCCTCTTTTGAATTATTAGAGATGGTTTTCAACTGATTTCTCTACACATGCTACTGTATTTAAGTAGGGCAGGGAGAGAAATTACATGTACCCATAAATATGACGTTAAACTGGAATCAAACATATGATTTAATTTTGTCTATTGCCAGCCATTTCATCTCGCCTTATCAAAACACTTTCATATTTTATGGTTGTGCTGGTGTCAATTGTTGTTGGAATACACCACTGTCATATAAGTGAAACACCCTTAAGTATGATGTAAAACACCAATCAATCAATAAATTATCTTTAACTTAAAGACATAAATGGTATTTTTGAAAATCTGTCTTATTCTTACTTCCTTGTTTTATTTCCTACAGGGAGGAGTTTGGTAAATTTGACTATGCAGAGTTCAGAACACCTTATGACGTGAACAATGTTTATTTTCACAACAAAATGAAAATCAGTACTGCAGCGGCCATGATGAAAATGTCGAAAATGAAGTCACCTAAAAACTTAAAAAACAATGCCGGGCAGCTAAAATCTTGCAATAATTCACCAAAAGCTGCTCTGCGAAAAAACCCAGTGGACGGAAAACAAGTTGAGAAATCAATGGCTACAAAAACTGCTTCAGCTGTCAAGATCAAATATCACAGTATTATTACAACACGACGAGCTGCAGCCAAGATAGCATCAGATATCACCATGGCAACTGAGCCAAACGATCCTTCAACACAGAAGAGTTCCTCCCAATCGGTCTCAGATCTAGAAATTACTAAATCTGAGCAAAATCAAGCTGATGAAGCTTTGCCCACAATAAATCAAACAGAAGTGGAAAAGCTCCCCATGTTGAAAATTGTTTCAGTTAAATCTTGTGCTACTCAAGAAAATCCCTTTCCAGTTAATGTGAATGACTCGCTAAAAATTTCCTGTACATCTGAAGAGAATGAAATTACTAAATTGCAAGATGTGAAAATTGAACCACTTTCGCCAGAAGAAAAGGAACAGACAAAACCTCCACTAAGCAAGTGTGATCCACAAATCACAAATTTCTCTTCACAAATATCTGACAATGATCCTGTGTTGTCTAGTGCTAAACTGCTTGTAACATCACCAACTTCAAGTTTTAAGACTATCGCATTAAGTTCAACATTAAATGATGCATCACAAAGTTCTGTTTCCAAACCAGTTTTATCTAGCTCAAAATCAAATATTACCAAACCAAGTTTCATTTCCCAACCAGTTTCATCAAGTTCAGATCTGAAAGTTACCTCAGGGACTGCCGTTCCCAAACCAGTTTTTTCAAGTTCAATATTAAATGTTACCCCACCAAGTTCCATATCTCAACCAGTTTCATCCGGACCAGATTTGAAAGTGACATCAGCTAGTTCCAATTTCAAACCAGTTTCTTCCAGTTCTCAGTTAAGTAAGACATCAGACATTTCTACATCGGGTTCAAATTCTACTGTTGGCCCCTCCGCAAGTGCTCCAGTTGTGGTCTCAACGAGCGCTGATTCTTCAGGCGTGTTCACTTTGAGTGATAAAGTTATAAAACCTTTAGCCAACAAATTTATTTTGTCAAGAGTGACGAAACGTATCGTGGTCAGACCAAATTTACCAAATCAAGATGTCATAAAAAAAATTGAAACGACTTTAGAAAGAATGAAAAACGATGGGCATGAAAATGATGTTGAATTTCAAAGTGATGCAATAAATCAGTCTGCACCAATGTCTTCCGATTCAGTTCATGCTGAATTGAAAACAAACTGTGATCAAGAAATGCCAACATCAGAAAAAGTTCAGGATAATTGTCAAGATACAAAAAATGTAGAGGAAACAGAACCTGAGAATTCTCAACCCCCAGCTGTTGTAAGTGACGCTAATAACAAGCAAGTTGTAAAAGATGTAAACTCTGAACGAACAGAAAACCAGGGGCAGACAACTGAGGAAGAATCAATACAATCAGCCCCCTGCTCCACAGTACCCTTTTCAATACCTCATGAAATGTCTACAGACTCCGAAATAAAAAAAGGAAATGAGATTTCACCTGGGAAAGCCAGCTATTTGGAAAAATTACAAAAGACAATAGAGTCTTGTAAAGCAAAGTTAGGTTTAGAGGGAGACGCCGCCGATGAGTCTGTTTCTGAAGATGAGGGAAGCGAATCTGAAGATAGTGACGACAGCGAGCAGGAGGTCCCAGACGATGACAACAGCATGGCACACAACTCAGTCGAAAATGAATCCATATCTGCTGATAATACTGGTATGTTAAATTGTCATCAGGCCTAAAAAAACATGTGTTTTCTCTAACCCAGGTGAATGCAGGTAAGTACATGTTAGGTTTGGTTATTTTTTTCGCCCACTATTCATTTAACTTTTGACAGCAAATCAAACAGAACAGATTTTAACAGCAATTTAATTTTGTCGTGTTAAATCCCCAAACAGTGTGGCAAAGTTCATTTGAAGTCATTTACATGAAATCACATGACAAGCCCTATAATATTGCCAAAATGTTTGTATTTTATGCACCATCCTGTGCATTGCTTCATGTCAACCTAACACAAGCTTATGACACAAACAAAATTAACTTAGAAAAGAAAGGAATAAACTGTGAAAGAAAGTAATGTTTGTCTAAATGATCTGATCATTAGGTGACCCTCTGACATTGTTTTGGTGTATTTTTACATTAGTCTTAATAAGTGGGTTTTGAAATAAGGGTAAGGGGTCCAGTGATTATGTACCACAGGCCTTCTGATTTGAGGCAAGTGATCTGTGTAATAGGACGGCATACATCCAATCAGAAGGCATGGATTCCAGTCCCTATCAACCATCAGGTATACTAGTGAGTCACTATGTGGGTCCGGCAATCGCAGGCATGGTTTTTCATCGTTATTAAGCAAGGAACAGTGTGAAGTGGACAATCTTGTCTTCAATAAGTGAACTACCCTTGAGTAAGATGTTAAACCTCTATCAAACAAACCAAAGGAGGCCTTTTACTTATAAAAATGTCACAATAAACCGAAGAAAACTTTAATAACTTTTCCATGTTAAATAACAATTAATGATCAAATAACTAAATTTAAAAGTTACTGATAAAAATCTTTTGCCTTATTTCAAACTCTGGCCTTATGGATTAATGAAGATCCTTGCATTATATGGCATGGAAGGTTGTGAGGTAGCTTCCTGTTGCTCCGGTGCTCTCAAAGGGTGATGTGAAGCTGATCTGTTTGTGAGTGAAATAACCTTAAGTACATCTTTTAACCCCTTATCCAACTATCCACGGTAAGACAAACATCTCAGGATGATATTACATAAGTTAGTTAATATGTGTATGTAATGTAAGAAGACAAGCATTGCTTTTTATACCCCCGCAATATATTGCGGGGGTATCTTAAAATAGGCTCCGTCCGTCCTTCCGTCCGTCCGTCCTTCCGTC
>JARDVA010160234.1:0-10711 GCA_030265315.1 Mopalia swanii | reverse complement strand
TCAATCAATCAATCAATCAATCAATAAATGAATAAAGATAAATAAATAAACATTATTAATGGTCTTTTTATTTAATCACTTCGACTCCTTCATATATTATATACAAAATGTATGGAAATTAGAAAATTAATTTTGTTCACTAAAATTGCTTTGTTTAAGTATCGGAAACGTGGGATGAGGGATGTGTCATAGCTCTGATTCTTCCATACATATAGCAACTGAGACTATTTTAGTATAACACGATCCGAATTGTAAAGACAAAACGAAAAAGGGAGTCTGTGGAGTATCTATCGGCCCTGGGAGCCGTTCTGTGAAGTGTCGGGCCTAGCTGCCGTCTTCGATCTCCTCTGCAGGTTTGTCTATTTATAAATATATATGTAATGATACAAATAAGAATCCTGAATCCTAAGCTATGCAATTTTGGCCCTGATCGCAAAAGGTTTGATCTCCGAACAAATTGAAATGTGTAGTTTCGTTGTTTTGGAATGACTCTTTAATAGTTTGAACCGATTCTAGTTCAGGAAATTGTACAGGTATAAACCCGTCAGAGAATCGAACCCACGAAAACCGATCACATAGACAGCCAAGCCACCCGTATATGTGAGTTTATTGAAAACATAAGAAGATTCGTCTCGTTAACTGAAATCCCTGTAAAGCAACACAAATTAAAACAAATAAAGTTCAAGTTCTCTATGCTACAATAAACGTATCGCGAATCTCAGAAAGATCAAATTTGTTCCATATAAGACAGAACAATTAGTGTTAGAGACAGCGACAGTAAATCGAACTTTACCGTTATCAATCATTGACTTTAATTGATGGCGTACATCATTCAGTAGAATGGACACGCCAGAAATCTTAAATAACCAACCAACCAACTTTAATTCAGTTCAGGTATCTGACTTTACTGGAATTTAGTCGGTCACAAAACAGAAACACAGAAGGGTTAATTGCTGGTTTAGGAGGGGGTGGTCCTCTACACATCGTCTATCTAACCAAGTGCGTAAACTAACAGTTCATCGTGGGGTTATTAAGTACACAGTCCGAATGTCCACGGGTATCTAAGAACTTTAAAGTCTCCGTTCATGTTTGGCTACTGTGTAAAGTAGAATCCTGACGAGACGCTGCCCTTTGGCTGTCTTACCAGACAGGACTCCCGTATCTACATCGGCGGCTCTCAGAAGGTGCCGAATAACGACTGAGCCTTCCCCTTCTGGCGATCATGGATCAGCCGGGTCAAAAGTCGCGACACTGCCCTCTTATCGCCGACTAGCTTCGTGACTTAGACGCTCCAATTCGTCACTAGATATCTTAGATTAACGGATAAAATTATTATCGCGTTAACGGCCCATCACTTAAACATACTTAACTGGATATAAATTAACATGAAGTACAACTTATACACAGTCACACAAAACAGAGATTGAATTTATGACCAGACCGGATTGATTTTATTGAGATCTAATCGATACGATTGTGCGATTTTAGCCCCGAGCGAACAAGTCCTTTTATTGTTGTTGTAGTAACAACTAGGCCGCCGATTGTCGCGACATAGTGCCGAAAAAATCTTATGGCCAATTCATCTGGTGAAGACAGCGCCTTATAAAAGGAAGTAAGATAGTGTATTTGGGTAAGTCGTGGCTGACTGCAGCACTGTTCGACGCCAGGGTTCAGTTTGCCGTCAGTTGTTATTTGTGGGCGAAGCTGATAGCGCTTAGACAACAGAGATAACAACGAATTTATTAAATCTTTATCGTGAATTAACGGTAAAATAATTGTTATGCATATACTTATATATTTTGAACAAATGAAGAGAGACAAAATGTGCTTGCCTCCACCGAGATTCGAACCCGGGACCATTGGGTTGCAGGCCCAACTGCAAAGATGAACAGCTATAAGAAAGTATATTAAATAGCATTTAAATTCAGTGGCATTTAAAAGCTGAAGTAGTAAATAAGGCGATATTAGAATTTTCACTGACAAGCTTAACAAAATAGAGTAATGTGACTACTCCATAGAAGGATGAAGAATTCATATTAACTCAATATTTCGGTTTATTATCAAACCATCATCAGGAGTAAATGATGATGATGATAATTTGATAATAAACCGAAATATTGAGTCAATATGAATTTTTCGTCCTTCTTTGGAGTAGTCACTTTACTCTATAAATAAGGTGACTTAACGGATTTTCTTGAAGTGAACTCCGTGAAGCCATGTTGCTTTATTTGAGATAGTACAGCTCGATGTGAAGCCATCATCAATAAACTGACTGCATTATTGTCAGTTTCTTTTCTCATTCTATTCTACCTTATTATGTGACCAAAGTTCACTTTAGCGATTAATTTCGCCTACTTAATGGCTGCCTGTTCGATAAGAAATTAACTCGGCATCCGTGCGTTTGACATATGGCTGGTTCCCTGGTGTCTGACAAAGCTTTGGTGAGATTTGACCGCTTTATAACGCTTGTATACCTCCCATCGGCCCTATAAACAAACAAAACATCATCAGCACAACAGCAATGTAAAGAAAATACAACACAAAATACTTTGACTTTTCATTAACCCCTTCCAGGGTCAAAATTGTCCAGTTTGTTTTGATTTATCTATTGGACCATTCTGTTTTTTGCCGTGTCTTGAATGAAAAAGTTATATAAAAATCCAAGTAAGAGTTCATTTAATTTTAAGTTTGAAAATATTGATTCAGTTCTATGCAAGTGTACAGCTTTTTCATGATTTTCAGCACTTCATTTTTTGTCGAAATTTAAATTTTCAACTCTGTTTCTCAAAAACCCTCTGAGCATAACGGTGCACCAACCGGCCATTGGGTGGAGTGAATTCGTAGCGTATAGAACAAACAATAACCATGAGAGTTAAAATGATAATTCTTTTTTATTATATATATTTTAAATAAATGAAGAGAGAAAAATGGGCTGGATTCGAACCCGGGGCCTAGAGTATAGAATAACACTAACTGTGAGAGATAAAACAATTATTCTTGTATAGTCAATATTTCTCTTTTCATTTATTCAAAATGTATTGAATACATGAAGAGAGAAAAATGTATATATAGCTGGCACAACTAAATTTGTAGTAAGCGGTAAAACAAAAACCATATACTTACTAGAGAATGACCCAGACCACGCTTTAATGCACCAGTTATTGTAATTACAGCTATAGAAGGCGACACGTCACGTGGCACAGATATATTTTCACAGTTTTGTGAAATCGTGTTAATTAGCCGACTTTCGTGGTAACGGCCAAAGCACACAACAAAAACAAACGCTCTATCTATAGAAATCTTGACGCGAGACAATGGAAAATGGCGCCACAAAACTGCTGATCGGAATCATTTAAAGGTTAAATCTCCGGTCATTAACAGTAATTTTATGTTATTAATGGGGATATTTTGATACGAAACTAATATGGCTTGGTTGAAATCTGACGGGGTTTAATGGAAATATCTATCTTTTATCAAACTTTGTCCATCTATATGGTGCATGGAAGCAGATATATCCGCCCGGTATCGCCCACGGTACACGGTCCTGTTTAAAACAATTATACCGTACATTCCCTAAAAGTTATCCACTTGCAAAAATCTGTTTGCAAATTTGATACTAAGATAAACCATGCCATAGTTTCGGGCAAACAATTAAGTAACGGTTTCATTCGCAAGTTAATTTGAACCGTTTTAGTTTTTAAAGGCAATCAAGCTTTATTTGTATTATAAGACATCGAATAATTATATGAATTACGACATCAGGTCTCCAGTGTATACGTAAAGTTAACTTACCGTAAATTGGCTCTATCTCGTACAGCGCCCCCTTGAGGCTGCTACATTTACTGCCGCTCTGTCAACCAGGATTTCCGGAGATATGACGGATTAAGCACTTATTTAATTTGATCATCCAGTGAGACGAGGAAACTTCACACAGAATTACAATGGCAATCTCTTTGACCATATGACAAGTAATGCTTATTAAGCGCACTATAAATCTACTTGGATGCAGGTTTCAGGAAAACGAGTCTATACAGCATATAAAGTGGAAATACTTGGTATAAATAATAACGTCAGAGTTTATTAAATACTCAGGTTCCATCTTCTTCGTTTTCATGTATACTTTTACATCAACAAGTAAAACATGGCTGTCGTGGAGGAAAATTAATAAAGTACATCGCTGTTGTCTACTATTATCAGTGTAAAAGCCAGGCAATATTTTTTTCATTCAAAATATACAACGATTGCTCGTAAGCCAAACATTATCAGCACGCGAAGACTCGTGTGTGAGTATGGATAGCATTAAAACCATATCCAACTTACACTATCATATTTATTTTTATACATATCTTGTCCCAACCTGGGATATCATGTTTTTCTTACAAATGCAGTTGTTCTTTAAAAACGTTATCAAAACATAAAAATGGGATACAAATGTATATCTAATTTGATGATGAGTTTTCAATGGTACATTGATTGGATCTATACTAACAGAACAATTGGTTGGAATTGTACTCGCCTGCCATATGCTCCGTCTCCCGCACGATTAAAATTTATTTTAAAAAGAAAAAAAGAAATGTTATCAGGAAATTGTTGAAGGTATGCCAACCGACGCATGTATTGCTTTGATTCCACAGAGGGAATAGCAACAACATATGACTCAAGTGATTGTATCGGGAAAGTTAATCGAAAATCAAAATGTTATCCTGGCCGTAACATAAGGCTGTAAAAGTATTCTGATTTAATCATTTTAATTTTTTTATATATATATCTATATATATCTAAATATATATATTCCAGTGGAGAAAGGACCCGTATAGAATGTACATAGTATTACTGTACACTCCCCCGAGTAACCCAATTAGCTGCCTAACATGAAAAGCACATCTCATAATGACGTATAATTGACAATATAATAGCTTTTAGGTTTGCGTCAAAAACATTCAAGCCGAATTAGGACTTACACCAGAGGCGAATATTTTCCCAGTTAAAGTTTTAGTATTCGCCGTTATTTTATGTCCGGGCTGTCATCGATGTACTTGATGACCTCATTCGGCACGCGACCTCTTCCTGTGCCTCGAAGAAGGGACTTGTTTCAAGCCGTAGGTGCTTTGGTTGTCACATTAAATAAAAGGGCTGTTCCGAGCGCGTCGCCGTAGGGTTGTCAACTTGTGGTAGCTTAAAACGTACCCTACAACAGTGTAGCGGCGGTCAAGTACTCCCTGTCTGTAACTTTTCAAACGACTCGTCCGACCGTCTGCATTGCGGAAAATAAGACTTGTATTATTATTGTTGTTGGCGCTACCTTCCGAAAATCGAGCCACCATTAAAGACGAATAATGGTTGTTTTAGTAGGCTTTGGGAAAGACTCGGCTTCAGGGCCTAGTTTATGCGAGTTAAAGTCAGTAAAAGTCTACAATATTTAAGATTAGGAGGCGCTGCTCTATTATAAATTGCGTGCATTCAAACAAAAAGCTGTGCCTAGTTCAAAATAACATAGGTCTACCATTTGTTAATACAGACCTGTAAAAGTTCCCCTTTTCTTGTTGTTTTGTTTTTCTTTTAATGATTTTGTCATAAGTTTTGTTTGATCTTTGTTCAAGTTGGTTTTGCAGTTTACGGAGCATTGTTGTCATGACACTGTATGCCGGGGCAATAGTTTTTAATAACGATATATGCCATGTGGATAAACATGTATGGGGAATATGGACCCTTAAGATACATTTGCCAAGCATTTTAATTCCGGCTATTGTTAATGTAAGGCGACTTCAATGCTGGACGAACTGTCCACTTTGTTTTCGCTTTCGTGCAAAGCAATATTCCGTATTTTGTTAAACTTGAACTTCACTTCATCTATATAAGATAATAAATTAAGCAGATTTTATTTTAATTAATTTCCATATATTGCATTATTCAATGGTAGCCAAGTTTTAAAAGTGGTTTAAGAAATAAATAAATATAAAATAATTAAACCTCTGATCTCACTTACAGCTGATTAAATTGAAATCATTTAGCTTACAATTAATGACAGTAGGCCTACAGGGATTTTCTCACTTATAGGCCAAATTTGAGGCCATTCTTAACATGAGGCTAAATCTTCATTGTCTTTCTCGTTTCTTGGTGGCCCGGCTTCCAGCACAAATGGTATGATTGGGGTTTAACGCCGTACATACAATTATTTCACTCGCACCAGCGCAATTGGCGAAGGAAACCACCCCCAATTAATGCCACTGACAAAAAACTAAGACAAGACAGGACAACCACAAAACAATACAAAGACACAACAACACAGCCCGGCTTCCTGTCGTCCCGTAGCACCAGGCCAACAGTAAGCTCCCGGCAACCTTCTCTCCCCCCACCCCCTCCGGGATGGTTTTGGTGCACATTATTATACAATATGTGACACAACTTTATGATCCAAACATTCAATAAATGAGGTAATGAAAATCATAATTCAGTGGAAAGCACGTTATTTACTGAATTAACTTCAACAAGCACCTAACAGAGAAATGGCAATTCCGAAACTGGCATATGTTTCCCTGAAGTGAATTTCGATGAATACAATTGGTCGATTACCAGCCATGAATAATTTCAAAGTTTCCTTCCATCTTCTAGGATTATATCAGTCTGGGTGAAACGAATGCACGGTCACGCCTCACAACGAACCATAGCGACAAGAGGATGGCAGTGGTGGCCCATTCTAGAAAATTGCTTTTGTTAGACGACCGTCTTGTTAAGAACCCTTCACGAATAAGCCCGTCATTAAGTTTTAACTGGGGATCTCATTCTACTGAATCACCAAACACTAAACCAATATTCGACACAACGTTAATTTAGACACAAGCTGGCTATGTGTTTTTGCTTAAGTAAGCTTTCGTCCAGTATGGCCTGTGGACTTTTTCAAAATCTCAATTCCTGACGTAAGATATTTTATATATACCATCTATAAATTCAGTAGAAAATGAGTATGATAAAATCTTAACAAAAGAAGTCGTCAGCTTTCCATACAGTTCATCTGTAGCAATATTTCGGTGAGCATTAGAATATTATTGTTCTATAGAGCAACCCATGCACGGTAAATGGTTGATAGCTAGACACTCTGTTTAAACTGTTTATATATATAATAAGTAAGAATTTTATATGGATAACAACAGCTTGGTTTATTGCTGGACCAATTTGTGACTAATAAACCAAGAAGTTGTTATCCATCTGAAATTCTTACTTGTTATATGTTATCCAAATTCTAAATTCAACTTAAAGCACTTGTTTTTAAAATCGTCATCTCAATAGCCTCCCTTGTTTTTTGTGCGTAGAAATTTGTTTCAGTTTTAATATGGATACGTCGCTCTATTGCAATGGGATGGCATGGCAGAGGTCCATCTGGTGCTCATCTAGACTGCCGATGGAATCCCTGGCAAACGTGCTGGCGATTTTTGTTTGCTACAGATTTATCACATACTTTCTATACCATGTTCACGATCACCTTCTCTCGAGATGCCTACATGAGATGTTGCCCATAACAACTTTTTTTTTTAGAAATATAGACGTTATAGATGCGTAATAGTTTAATCAACCTTTCTTGTCCATTTGTCTGTTAGAGTCATTCCCTTATTCTTCAGTTTATTGATTTAAAATAGCTTATCAATCGCCCATTATTCGGGTAAATGGTTGGCGTTTGATATAGGCTTCTTGTGCATTGTTGCTCCCGAAGGCAGAACAACTAAAAGCCGATTTGCTGTGGTATTCTGGTTTGCTGTATGTACTTGTCTTTGTATAGGTAAAAAGTGACATTGACGTATGCGGTGGTTTCATTTTCGACCCTTGGGTCGGCACGCCTTGAAATGTGTTATTCGTCCAATGTATTAACATATAGCATATTTTAAAATAGGCAGACATGGAGCGTACGAGTAATGATTTTAGTAATTCATATGCGAGGAAAATGCCAGACTTGTAATTGTTTAAAAAATTCAATGATACATATTATCATATGAATGTTTATGTTATAATAAAATACAATCTTTTCAATTTACATTTATATTCGTTCATTTACTTGGACATATGTCGACATCATTTTCCTGTACCAATTTTGAAAACATTAATTCCAAAATCAATTATAAGGATAAAAATTGTTCAAAATATTTTTTTAAGAAAAAAAGCAGCTAGAATTTGCATAACTTATTTTGCATTGAACAAAAATGATATTGATGGATAAAAGTGGACATTTTTTATTGGTAACATCTGTGTGTTCATTTTTACAGCGAATAATTGAAGCGGAACACTGTCTCCGTGATACATGCTTAGTCGGCTGTCGCAGTTTGTAAAATAATCTTCCGTTATCTCAACTATATACTTATCAAACAAATCAATATTTATGAAACATTTACTTTTATTTTGGGTACATAGTAATTCAGTTGAGATTTCAAAGCTAGATTGCAGCAGCATTGCATTTTGAAAAGATTAAATAGATTATTTTTTTTAATCCCTGATTTTCCAAACTGGACATGGTTTGGGGGCTGAGCCAGGCATAATTCCTTCACTTGTACCCGTCGGATCAAATTTTCAAGTCAGATATAACAGAATTATGAAGAGGATTCTTTAAAAACAAAAGTGTTTGGTAATCAGCTTAAATATGAGCACAAGACATTTTTATTGAGAGTTCTATTGACCACAGCTTGTTTTAAGATCTATATAAGCCATAACCTGCAATTTTGTTCTTTCAAATACCCAAGTGAAATATTAAAAGTCCAATATGTCTGAGAGTTGTGCAGGAAGTTTTTAGCATTTTATCTCTTTAAAATTGGAACAGAACTGGAAATCTGTGCGGGGTTTTCGGTTAAAAAATTAGTTATTGTCTTGTGTTTTCCCGAAGACTCATACACTTGAAGACCACACGAGACCACACATTTTTGCACTTTTGAAATATCTCCAGTCTACAGTGGACCCTGCTGTTTCTTCCATTGGATATGAATATTTCTCCCTCTAATTTCTTATGGACCCTCGTTTGTTCCCTAAAAGTCATATATAGAAGGAGTTATATATAGTCATAAAATAGGCACGGGGGATAACTAAAAAAAAATAATCGAAAATGTGACTCTGCCGGATTTTCCCGTGTGGTCTTCACTTGCTTCTTTAATTTATCATATATTAAATAAATTACGTCAATATTTATAAAAACGAAATTAAGATCTAATATTTTCAAAAATTATACTAAAATAATTCTTTACGAATAGCACTGTAATGTAAAAATAATAAAAAGCAATAGCAATACTGTCGATGTATAAACAAACGTATCACAAAAACACTCAATGCTAAAGGCTGGAAAACTCCTTCATTCCTTTCACCAACCAGCCATCGAAAAAACACACACAATCTTCTTGAATTTGTGCAATTCTTCACTGATGTAACATAATTCCTACGTAATGATACACAGCTCGCTGCTGTATTGACTTCCTCTTTTTTAATCCGTTAATTCTAACGGAATTTATGAGGAACAATTTAGAAAAACGGCCATAGTTGCGCTGTGGCAGACATTCTATCCGATAAAAGACAAATTTGATTCACCCAAGACCGGCAATTATCGATAAATTGCGACCAAGATGGACGAGGTGTATCAAACATCGAACTAGCTCTATTTGCAAACTTATAATTTTCTCTATAAAGAGTGGCAACCGTTATTCAGCGAATGGTTCAATTTTCGTGTTGGGGACAAGAAGAGGGGCGAACTATTGACAGGTCGTTCACAAGGAGCAATCATTATGCCACTCGCCCGAGAACCTTTCGAGTACTTCATTTGAGATTGAACAGGGCACGATTGCTGCGTCCAACTCTTTCTACCTCCCAGCTTGTTATCTTCGTCAGACAAGCCGTAAATACTGTATTCAACTTTACGGTTAAATTAGAAAAGAAACGAAGCTTATTTGTCAACAATAACAGGCCAGTTGTGGGCAATCAGAGACCGACAAATCTAACACTCTCCTTAAATACTCTTAAATACCTCTAAAAGTGTCCCACGTGGGGGCAGCAATTTGAGCCCATTCACCAATTTGCCTAAGGTTACAATTGCTTTCTATGCCTTGGAGTTCAAGCATTTGGCCAGGCCGATGATTAACTCTCGATTTAGTGGCAGATAAGAGCGATGAACCCCATCCGCGGGGCGCCGCAACGGTCAATAACAAATCACATAATCACTGTGTTTGTCATTAAGTCAAATGCTAAATTGGTAGGTTAAACTTAAGCCCCGAGTTAGTCACTTTCGGCGCCTTGAAGCTGGTATTGGAAGACAAAACCTACAACTAACCCAACAGCCTTTGGCCTTAGTTTCGTACAGCGCTGTGATACTTCACTCGATCTGGCTCCAGTATTGACCAGATCAAAGAAATTAGAACAATCGTTCCATTGAAATATAATAAAAAAAATAGTTGAAGTAATTCTCAGCTTAAAGACATAAATAGCAATCTCATAATTATTATTTCATTTCCATATAAGATCTAGTTATCCCTTACTTGTCTACACTTTAGATTCGGATTTGGGTGCCTCTTTTTATTTTCTGATGTCTAAAAGTTGCAATTATTTACATTATATATCTATTCGATACCCTTTAGATTCCACACATATAATACAATTTAACATATGCATAGAAGATATCGGATACGTTTCACACACGTCTAATTCTAGTTATATTATTGAAAGTAAACATTTAAGTGTTATTCCATAA
>JARDVA010160123.1:0-10713 GCA_030265315.1 Mopalia swanii | reverse complement strand
GTGACTCACTCATATACCTGAGGGTCGACAGACGGACTCGATCCTGTGAATGGTAAATCGAAGTAGGCGTTAGAAAGAGCGCTCGCTAACCACTACGCCACGGCCGCGGACCCTACATCAGTACTGATCATAGTATATTACAGTGTGTACATAAGAACTGATGATAGTATTTCACAGTTTGTACATAAATACTGATAATAGTATATTACAGTTTGTACATCAGTACTGATAAAAGAATATTACAGTTCAGTTTGTACATCAGTACTGATAATAATATATTACAGTTTGTACATCAGTACTGATAATAATATATTACAGTTTGTACATCAGTACTGATAATATAATATTACAGTTTGTACAACACTGCTTAAAATAAACTGCTACATACCACTTGCTAAATGACAGATTGATAATTAAAATGCTTCAGCTAAGCCATTAATTACAAAATGAGAGGTTATTTCATGTTTTAGTCATGGAGTACAACTGTTTCCCAAACACACCTTTGAGAAGTATTACAAGATATTAGACCAGGCTCCTTTTATTATCCAATTCAATACATTCATCAACTTAAGGTAATTCTCTCTTTCCAGAGTTTAGCTTATTAAGGAGTTATATCCCTTGTAGGATTCACTTCCACTAACCTGTTTATCAAGGCAGACCACTAATGTAAATGGATCATTATAAGTGAGAGAGGAGGACCGACGAATTCTCTCCTTCCTGGGAATAATACTCCCTCCACGCTGAAATACTGGAATCTGTAACACAAATTATGGTCATGTGTAATTATATATAATAGTTCAGTCGAAAGTAGGATTTACCACAAATTCATCTTCTCTAGCCAAGGGTTTTATATCCGAGCTACTCTGCATTAAAACCCTTGGCGGATAATTCATGTACTTCCAGGCGATTGATTGGATGTGTGGGAACTTCTACGCAACCAATCGTTTTTCGAACTTGTTTGGGGTATTCAACCAACTCAGTGAAATTATTTGATATGTACCTACCGCTACAGACACCAAATCACCGTATATATGCCAACACTGCTATACAAAGTTAAACAAAGTTTATCCGCCAGATGGCGTAGCTGAAACTCTCGTTGTACATGAATTATCTGCCAAGGGTTGTAATGCAGAGTAGCTCGGATATAAAACCCTTGGCGAGAGAAGATGAAATGCAGAGTAGCTCGGATATAAAACCCTTGGCAAGAGAAGATGAAATACCCCCGGCTTGTACACAAATTAGTTTAATTTGCTCTATTTGTTGATCTGAGGAAGTTCGTTCCGATGTTCGCCTTGCTGGACACCTTGGTCGATTTTCAGAACAACCGTTGTATTAAGTTACTTTTGCAGATGGATATCAATCTATATCATATATATGTATATATTTTTGGAAAGCTTGAATACTCAGGATTACATATATGTGCATATATGTACATATATGTCTCAACCGAAATGAGACCATTCGATATTATCAACCATGAATTGTTCAGAGATAGCTCTTTATGACCTCCTTTCAGATATTGATCCGAGAGTGTCAAATGCGATATGCCTGATAAGACACATTTGTGGAGTACCCTGTACCAAGCATATTTCTCGCAAGCCCATTCTGTCATTTAATATATTGGCAAATGATCTGGACCTGGCCGTGATGGTCCGCATAGTATGAACTGAATGATATGTAAAACACGTGAGTCGTACGGGATGAACTGTTGTTGATTATTTGCCATACAATTCTTGTATTATTAGAGAACTTTATAGGAATAACACACATCACTGTGATTAAGGTTGCATTTCCACACATTGTAAGTCAATATCAGAGACAATACACCACGGTTGAGAGAGTTGGTTACTGTGGCGACCATATAACAATGTAAACTGTAAATCACGATTCTAGAACAATCTAATGTTGCCTATTCAACCGCAAAAGTTTGCATACTGGTAAAGCTATATCCTTATTATGTTTTATTGATGTTCACCGCAATAAAGACGTATACGGCACAAACGGTCAGTTGGCACTGTTTGTTCCTGTTCATCTTAAACTGACCAATCAACAAACAAAAGACCATCAAGGGTGTGTTCTAGATTCTCAATTATTGCCTTCGTTTTTTTAAAGTATAGGGTACATCTTGAAATGTAACCATACATTTAACTGTTTTTAATATCTGGAACAAAGATAAACCAAATAGGGTTATGGTCAATGAACAACACGAAAACGACTACGTTGTCGTGCACTTTAATCTAATAAAACAATTTTGTCTTATTATTAGACGTATCTGATTGCTTTCTTTCCTACATCAACTCGATTCAAATGAATTCCTTTATCTATTGAACTGACACGCCGTCATTTGTCTGGAGTACAAGGCATGGGTGGGACATAATGAAACCAATCCTCAAACAAGTTAACATGCCAGCAATCTAAATCAATTATTTTTCTTTTGCTGTGCAGCGTGATGACAGAAGTGAGTCAGTCAGATCTGTTGGAGAAACTTTTAAATCCACAATTTTACAACAAACTGGAGAGGCCGGGACAAAAGCTCAGTAAGCAACTCATTTCACAAGAGACTTCATTTTTATTTTGAAATTTCAGTACAGTTATGGTCTGTGCAAAATGACTTCATCAACTAATATAATGACATACAACTGAGCAAAGTATGTTTTTATTTGGGTATCGGTAATATATAAAATATTGAAAAAATACTTGGCATATTTGAGCACTAATATTCTTTATGCAACCCATACAGAATGTGTGTATTAAATATTTTGTTTTTGCTTTTTGTCGACAGAGAGACCTACATCTATAACAGTGGATGTTATGGTGAATATGATCAGTAGTATAACAGAAAAAGATATGGTGAGAACCAGTGCTGATTGCCTTTCTTTAAATTTTATATAACTGTTTCAATCCGAGCACGCCCTCTGGCTAAGTTTGTTTGGAGAGTATCAATAGTGTAACTTAGCACTGGATGAAAATTAACTGTCTAACTTTCTCAAAACGCTTAACAATATATGGTTGTGCTAGTGTCAATAAGTTATGGAATACACCGCCGTTCTATAAGCGAAATACCCCTGTGCACAGCGTACAACACAAATCAAGCAATCAATCAATCGATCTGGACACTAAATAACCACTGTTTTGATGAAATAAATTGGTGTTAATCTCTGGTCGACTTGTTTCTGAACCTATCGTCTCCTCCATTATCCCTACAAATATATCAACATTTACTATTATTAAGATAAACATTTAGAGGAGAATGTGGATTGATATAAAGCTGCTGATAAAACCACGACATGCACAAACTTGGATAAAAAGACTTTCTTTTGTCGTTTCCTAATAAATCATTCATGTTAAAACCGGGACATTGAAGAATTTCTGACCTATTTTTAAATGGCAGAAAAACAGCCTCGTTTAATAAACATACTTGGTTCGAACTGTACAACGTCTTGTGTAATTCATTTAACCTTCTGAGCTACTTAAAGAAGAAAACAACTAGGTAGGATTAAAAAAAAACCATTACAAAACTAACCTAATTATCTATGCGTGCTTTTTTTCCTCGTTTTGAGGAGTTTACGACAGATTTGTATTTCCGTCAGCGTTGGAGGGATGATCGACTTCGTTTTACTGAATTGAACGAGAGCTTGAACCTGGGATACACTCGGTTTGATAAAATCTGGGTCCCTGACACCTATTTCCCCAATCTAAAAGGCGGCTATAAACATGATTTAACAACAGCTAATATTCAACTGAGATTGTCACCGGACGGGTCTATACTTCTGAGTCAAAGGTATACATAATGTTACGGTACTGAATACTGATAGTTACTCTTCAGGAGTGTTCGAGTCCTGTAAAACCTATTACCTGTTCAATATATACTTTGATTATTAAAGTGTGTCATTTCAGTAAACACAGATTTGTAATAATATCACTAACCGGGTAGTTTTATTTTGACTATATCATATTACTGGGAGGAATGCTTTTGTTTATATCGAACAGGTTAGCCCTGGTGTTTGCTTGTTTTATGGAGCTTCACAATTTTCCTCTAGATCAGCAGAAATGTAGATTGGATGTCATGTCGTGTAAGTATACTATTCAGTATGTCCAGCGCGCTCATGTTATCAGCTCGGACATCAACCGTTTAAATGTGTGTCACTTGAAATTAATATTCACAGCATTTTCATTCTTAGGTGTAAAACAATCTGGTGCCCAAAATAGTTTAGTCAAAGAGTTATTATCAGGTTACATTTAATTCAACTCAAGTGGATGTGTAATAATCTTAAATTTAAGATTTGTATATTTAACGTGACTTTTGTACCTAAATGTGTGATGAATTACTTTGCTATGTGTCATGAGTATATATATGTTTTTCCAGTAGTTACTTTCTTCTCTTGCTTAATATTAATAAGAAAAATCTGCTGATTGAATGTACTAGTCGCGACCTGTTGATGACGATCGATGTCTTTAGAACTGTATAGCTGAAAACACCACCATGTGTCTCCGCGTCCAAAGTGTTTTCCCTTAGGACAAAACCGCCTTTGTTTAGAATTGTTTTAATAACCTATGTTTAACACATTCAGGGCTTAATCTTGGCGAATCATCCTCGCTGAAGACCTAAAAGCGAATGTGATA
This sequence comes from Mopalia swanii, assembly GCA_030265315.1. Taxonomy (NCBI): domain Eukaryota; kingdom Metazoa; phylum Mollusca; class Polyplacophora; order Chitonida; family Mopaliidae; genus Mopalia; species Mopalia swanii. Next base: position 6,090 of record JARDVA010160123.1, on the reverse strand, counting down.
AGAAATACGATTTTAATGTGTAAATCCAAATAACCAATAGCCTGCTAACCATAAGGGGCCGGCTGCTCGAAGCACTATTAAGTTCAATCCTCTATTAGATGACGTCAAGCAATGTCTATCTCTAACCCGGTATCAGCAATTTAATCTGGCGTTAGCGGCTAATACTCTTTCAAGCAACTGAACCCAGGGGCCAGTTGCTCGAAAGACGATTGGCAGGGAACACCAGACTAAATTGCTAGTATTGGGTTACATATCTACCTACACAATGGCGTGACGTCATCTTATAGTGGTTTAAATTAAATATAGCGCTTCGAGAAACCGGCCCCAGGATTCAACAGAAATTGATCTTCATGTGACATCTTGATAACGGAATGTGTTTCTATAGCAACAGAGATCTTATAACAGGGCTGTTAGAAAAACAGACTGTAAACACCCCATACATGCTCTTAGATAGATTCCTGCAATTTGCAATGGACAGAAACATATTCAGTTTCTAAATATCTGCAGTCTCTTTTGGCCTTTGGTTTCCATAGACGTTTACACAACTAATGGGTCGGGGGTTATATATTAAATTACTGAAGACATATTTACATTGCGTAGCTCAGATTAAGTCGTCAAACATGGCAGTGCTGGCACACAAAGCTCTATTTTGTTTGGTAGACATTTTGGGTCTTGAATCAATAATATCAGAAATATATGTTTCTTTAAACATTGTCCATCTGTCATTACTGAAACAGTACCCCCTGTCTTGTTATTAAATGCATTATCGACATTTTAATGGTCAGTTATGAACTAAAGGTGAATTCCACGATATACTTGATAAGTTTGGCAGGAAATACACAAGCCTCTGTCAAAGTGTGTGCGATAAAATCAATGAAAGCAATCTGTCTATCTAAGTGGTATCTCCAGCCATGGAACCTTGCTGATGACATTATTATGACCATATTCTTGTGTTATATTGCAGATGGTCATACAGTGGATGAGTTGACGGTATCTTGGGGACAGGACGCTAATTTCAGCCTTAACCCTCGCATAAAGCTTCCAGACTTTGTCGTGGACGGGTATACTTTGGGAAACTGCACAGAAACGTTCTCTACAGGTGCTTAACCCACATCATTGTATGCTTTGTTAACACACACAGACACAAAAGCGTTGTCTCATTTTATTTTTGTGGTGAATTTTGTTTTGGTATATTCTATAACCCATTGACTTGTGTCTTTTGTTCGTATGTCTGTCGGTGGGGACTTTCCTCAAAATGTCAATGCGATATAATCTCATACGTCGTCCCGTCACAACCCGACACAAACTGGAGCATGGTTGACGAATACGCAGTGGTCGGCATGGATGGAAAAAGTGACCACGATCATTGGCGCAGAATATTTTAAAGCACGACAGTTTCTGCTGACGCATGGCACATTTTTCATGTAAGGCTGTATAGGTCTATGCAAAAGTTTATATTTAGCAACCCTGTTTAGCACTGTTGATAGCATACATTGCATCAAATAACACTTTATTTCCACTCACTAAACTTCAGTAAAGTAGGAATCTGATTACACTACGCCCACTGACGACTGTTTTTAATAGAATAGAACTCACAGAAATTTCTTGGTGACTTTCTGATGGTTTATTTTCAATACACTGTATAATAATATCAACACGCAACAGCGATCCAGGACGACATATTTGTAGAAAGCTTCTGCTTCTTTCTAAATACTTGAGTTGAGCCAGTCAATTTTGGAGTTTGTCGTTATTCGGACACCACTGTATAATTTAGAAGTCATTACACACATATCTATATACATATATATTGCATCTCGCAGTTATATAGCTGTTCATGCTTTGTGCCGGTTACTGTCTAACATTCATTTAGCTACTGTTTCCCAGAGTTCAAGTTGTATGTACGCAGAGGTATACTGAAACACTGGGTTTTGTTTTTGCGATATCGGAGTCCAGCTGTTCAAACGTGAATTAACGTAAGCTAGCCGCTTAACCTAACTTAAGCTTGTTGTTTAAAAGTGTATTAAAGTTAAACCAAACTGAAATTATGGTCGATACTAGTTTAACTTTAAGGCTGGTCTGAATGTGTATTAACCAGGGTCCGAGGTTATAAAAAACTTCTGCATACTGAAGTCAGAGTTTGTGCTCAAACCTGTGCTCGTCTGTATGAGTTGTGTTTCTAGTGGGTGGTTATAAAATGTTGCAAGCACGCACCCAGAGGAGTACAAAATCAATGCAACAATCAACCTCTTGAGCACGCTGCTGTGGAGCTATTCTATCAATAAAGGTAAATATACATTACGCTTATTTAGTCGGCTGCTTCAAAGGGATTTTCTTAGTCAATGATAAAATGTTTTGACCATTATAAACGTCTTACTTAACTCGAAAAGGGTATAACAACGTCATTTTTCAGCCAAATTATTCGTAAAACAACTCTGAAGTCCTGTTGAGTACCGGCTTTAGCATGATCAAGACTTTGTTAAGGATTCTGCTCAGTTGAGCAGAAAAAACCTTCTCAATTATTTTTATAACCTCGATTTTCGAACACGGGGAAACGACTGAGCACGAAATATAATTTTGACCATTCTTTATGAATTTAATAACCTCGTCCCCAGCACTGGTCGTCATGGTCATTACGTTTTGCGTAAGCTAAGAACGCTTTGTGAAAAGGTCCCTAGGCCTGAGTAAAACTCGTCATGAAGTCAAAAACGTGACGCAATAGAAGATGTTACCATCAGTTGGTTATTCACCAATGACATCGTTGATTACGAAAACGCAACGCTATATGCGTGAAAGCAATGTGGAATGTGCTGATCACAAATTTGACATGTTATCATATTCCCTTATATCAAGGACATAAGGGTCAAGCTTACTGGGGTTCACAAAAGGCCAGAGTTTCAGTTGTTCATTAAAAACACAGATACCACGGGGCCATGGTAAACACCAAATTCAGGCTAAACAAGCAGAAGTCCGAATTTCTACTGTGTTGATGATGTAAGCAGGGGAAAATGCAATTCCTCCCGCAATGTTTATTATTTGAATGGTGTCTGTTGATTGTGCGTGGCTGTATCCATTGGTCATGTAAAAATACGCAGTTGCGAAACTTCGGTTAGTCGGCTTTTGCAAACCAGAATTGAGAAAAAGCTATATGATTGGTCAATTTAAGAGACCAATCGACACTGTAGGTGGGGTGATTGCGTTAGATCTCAATATAGCGACAAACAAAGCACGGGAACTTATGATATGATAAGACTGATCTGTTTGAGCAGCGGTATTAGGCGCTTGGATTTACTAAGACCAACATAATTAATTTAAGTCTGCTTTAAGTTTAAGCCATTCTTATAGTTCAGACACATTTGAACAACCGGCCCCTGTTGCGTATAACGACGGTTCAACAAACTGTTAATAAAGTGATGGCAACTTTCTCTAGCAAAAATAAAGCAAAACATAAAAACATATATAGGTAAAGTAAGGATAGGTTTACCTTATAGTTCTAAATTCCCCAGCGGATTATATTTGAGACTTATTTCTATGTTTTGTTTTATTTACAGGAACATATGAATGTCTTTACTCTGAGCTAACATTCACCAGACAGTTTGGGTATTATCTTACGGCGACGTTCCTGCCAACGCTTCTAATCATCGTTCTTTCCTGGGTGGGATTTTGGATAGATTACAAGTCCACGCCGTCTCGAATAAGCCTGTCTTTACTGACAGTACTAACGATAACCACACAGACTAGCGGCACAAACGCCGGTCTTCCAAGAGTCTCCTATGTAAAGGTTATCGACGTCTGGATGTCTATTTGTATGGTATTTGTAGCCGGGGCTCTTCTCGAGTTCGCTGTTGTCAATGTGATCGCCAGGAAGCAAGCCGAGGGATTATCTCTACAAAAAGAGATGAAGCGATTAGCAAGTGTTAAGGTGACCAGAACATATTGGCCGTGTTAAAGGTTTAACTTAGAAGATAATCTATCAGTTTATCCCACCAATTTGTTGTCGTTTACGAATTACATTATATACGGGCAGTTTGTAAGTCGTCCTTTTTGTCTTTCAATGACTTTACTGATACATAAGGATTGAACATAACATATCTGCCTGTTTGTAGATAATATATTTAGCTCAACTTGGCATCGTTGACAAAATGACTGTTAACATCGCATTCCATTTAAATGTCAGCAAAGTTACAATGCTTGGTACTATAATGTTTTGTTCTCTTTTCTTAACACAGAGATTGTCGACTACTTCTACTCAGGAACTGGTGGTCAAATCCCAGTGGAAACTTGATGAGCCTCGAGCTGAAATTCTCTATAAAGATATAAAGGGAGTTATTTCGGCCACTGGAGATCCTGTCCCAACACAGCGAAATTATGCTTTGCTCATTGACAAAGCTTCAAGAGTTCTATTTCCTGCTGTCTTTATTTTAACGACAGTCATTTATGCGTCTTCTCTCGATCTATATTCTGCCAAACAGAATCCAAACTAGTGTCATTTCACACAAGTTATAATGGTCGTAACAAACAGTTTCCAAACGGATAGTTCATTAACGCAAAACAATAATGAATGGAGACTCATTCAGCGAGAAACGATTCCATTTCAATAAAAACACTTGTGGTTGCTCTTTCACTATTGTCTCAAGCAGTGTTCAGTATATCAGTAATATAAACCAATTATAGTTAACAATATTCTTTAACAATATACGTCAAAGAAATGCATTGTTCTGCTTCCTTGGCTTTTTCGTTTATGAAGGAGTCCCCTGTTGTTATGACTCGTGTACTTTCGGCGTTTTGTTGACTGTTCTGTTTTCCTGGCAGTGTATAGAGCTGGCCCCTTACAAACTCCTCTTGCTGTCTACCCTAAGGCACACTATGCTCGACCTCTTGGGACATTGTTGAAACTCTGTTGATACCTTGTGAATACCTGTCTTTCAGAGAGGCATTTTCTTTTGATGTCGGGTAAATCATTTGGGACTGGATAAGAAAGCCTTTTTATTGGAAGTGTAGGTTTTACCCGGAAAAGAAATAAATTATTTAAAATACAGCAGATCAAACTCTAGTCTTGCCCCCAAGTCTTAAAAGGCGTAGAAAAAAAATTGTCGCCATCATGGACCGTTAAAACGACGTGGATTGTGATGGCCTAAAGACTAGCAGTGCAGAAGGCAACCTACGAAATAAAAACGATTGCAGTAACATTCATATTCTGACTTGTTTAATTTGAAACGTATTGGAAATATAAATGGAGAGGCCTCTATAGCTGATACCCGACCACTGAGTCAAGAAAAGGCAGCTTTTTTTCTTTCGTGTGGTGGATAATTATCTTGGCCAAACTTGGCGAACTAAAACTCGGATTCACTAACCAAAAAATTAGCTGAAGATTGACATCAAATGTCATAGTTAACCACATTGGACTTATTATAGCACATAAGAGACACAAATCTAAACAACTCGGGATTAAGATCTAGTTAGAAACTTGTCTCGGGGAGAAATATTTGTTTTATACATGAATGGCGAAAAAAAAAAAACGCCTGCGGCTGTATAGAGCCCGAGAGCTTCCGGGGCCTAGACGGCCTCTGGACCCTCGCCTCATTTTTCAAATCGCCTGTGAGTAAGCAACGCTAGAAGAACTACTACAAATAACTTAAGTGATCTGGTGGAAAGCTTTTAAGGCAAACAATATCGTCGCCACATATAGCGAGCTTAAAATTTGAGACTTTTCAAAAATATAAAATGAGCAAAGAAAAAAAATTAAAAGCTAATATTAAAATTCCAAGTCAACCATGCACATTAGTTAGATATGGCGAAAATGGTCAAAAACACACATGCGGCTGTGAAGAACTGGAGTTTTATTGTGCCTCGTAGTGCTGGAATAGTCTGCCCCCTCCCCCTGGTCATAAACCTAGTACCATTTTGAATGTCTAATGTAGTGATATCCGCTAAAACTGCGTAAATTGTGCGGTCGTAGCTAGTCTCGCGTGGACAGACTATTCTCGCGTTAACTTCGACCACGGCTAAATAGTCTGTCCGCAGTACATGTTAAACTTTTCAAAAAGAACATGGCCGTCATTTGCCCATTGACGCACAGTTGGCTTTCTGATA
>JARDVA010159680.1:3816-19527 GCA_030265315.1 Mopalia swanii | reverse complement strand
GAAGAAATTGCTTCATCGCGTTGCTGTCACTCACACTGAATGAGAAGCGTTTGGTACACCAGCAACTACGATTACATTAAATAAATTACACCAGATACATGGTAACAGAAAATGAATTATTGTTGACTTTATTTCTCTCCGAAAATTAGAGAAAGTTTTGTTTTTTTTCCATGTTGATGATGATATGTTCTAAACTAAACTACGCTGAACGCGTTCAACAGAAATAAAACAGATGCAAGTTTCTTATAGACACATACAACGAATCCGTGGGCACTTGACGGTGTAACAGAAATAGTTTATTGAACATATATTAATCAGCCATTAAGAGTTTCTTAGTGAAAATAATACTTTGTTCAAACGATATCTTTCAGAAATGATATCGTTAAACTTGAATCTGTTTTAATGGTGTCTCAAGAGTCATACTTTGACCCAAGGTGAAACATCTTCGCCATTTGTTGCGAACGGATAGATTTGATCTTTACTTCAGGAGCATCTTACAATTGTCTGTGTGTTACGTGCTGTTCTAAACATATACACGCACTACCATCGCTTAAAACTCAATCAGTTGGTCGCCTAGGTGCGGCTGTCGTCTAAACACAAATGCATTGACTCCGTTGGGATTTGTTTAAAAGTTTACAACATCAGTCAATCGACATTCCAAAACGGGTATAACAAATAATACGATATTTTTATTTAATAATATGCTCCTCTAACTTGTATCTCATGGGAGCCAAGCCCTTCGTTATGAACACAAATATTTCAAAACTAAATAAAAAACAACGTTATTCGTAGCAAATTGAAAATTACTTGTTCAGTCCGACATATCCTGGGTCCTATGGCTACGGGCAGTCTAACTGAAGTTTATTTTGTTTGCCAGCTATGGAGGAACGTTACATTTCTAACAGAGCATATGTAATATGTATAAAACATACCACAATGTGGTTGTGTTGTTGTTCACTCCTTGGAAACACAGCGCCGTAATATATAATAATAATAATAAGGTTTATTCAGTATAAATGACCTTAGGTCCATATACACGGATGGTTGAAATCACAAATGAATACATTCACGCATGTGTACTGGAGGTTCATGGCACACAAAATCTAAGTAATCAAGTTAGACAATAGATATTTTCTATGGTTCAGTGCCCTATGTATAAACATCAGAAGTGTCTTTAATACAGAATTACTATTAGTAGACATGATGTTATTGAAGCTGTAAAGATTTCTGTTGTTAAGCAGCGTTCGCGGGAACAGTGCCAAACGCAAGTCTTGGTATGCTGTACATATAAACAATACATGAAACTGGTTTTCAACAAGGTTTTTGTCGCATAAAGGACAATATCTGGATTCGCGGGGGATGTTATGGAATCTGCCGGTGATTAGTGGTGAGTCGAAGCTGCCTGTTGTTGCATCGTGTGGGTGGTTTGCCTTGTCATTGTTTGCTATAATTATACTAGTGACGTAGTTTTTTGTCTCACTTATGTGGCTGACACGACGACATTAAGAGTGAAATAACCTGAAGTACGGCGTAAAGCACCCATCAAGCAAACAACCAAAATACCAACTTTGAAAATTATCAAAAGAAAAGGATATCACATTGACAGTTTTGACATTTGGCTGGACTAGCTTCATAACTAAAGCCTACAGCGTTTATTTATTTTACTATTCTGTCTTAGTTTACTTATACAAATTCTTGAAAATTAGATAGTAAGTCGATTGTGACAAATTGCGGGGATAGATTTTCTTACAATATATGGAACGTGTCGATGTTCGAAAAAAATACGTATTCGGGGATTATTGGTAAATAATTAAGATAACATATACCTACACCATCTTATTACAGTTAGACGATAAATTTAACACCTATCTCCCGAAATATAAAATCTTGAGTAAGTGAATAAAAAAGAAAATTTGAAATTCCTATAATATATAGTCGAGGTCGGGAGAACATGGCCTTTTACCAAAGCGAAACGTTGTTAATGTATCATTTTTTTTCAACACTCGAACTCGAACCATTGTTGGCAATTATTTCAAATATATACAAAATCAGATTAGCTACAGTAACTGTTGTTTATTTTGGATCTTGTAGTAAAATTTCCTATCCCATTTTCTTTTTTTGAAATAAAGTTTGAAGTTTTCACCAAGTGTTCAGATATAGTCACAAACGTTGTCGGGAAGTGTTCAGATATGCTCACAAACGTTGTCGTGAAGTGCTTAGATATAGTCACAAACGTTGTTGTGAAGTGTTCAGATATAGTCACAAACGTTGTCGTGAAGTGTTCAGATATAGTCACAAACGCTGTTGTGAAGTGTTCAGTTATAGTCACAAACGTTGTCGTGAAGTGTTCAGATATAGTCACAAACGTTGTCGTGAAGTGTTCAGATATACTCACAAACGTTGCCGTGATGTGCTCAGATATAGTCACAAACGTTGTCGTGAAATGTTTAAATATAGTCACAAACGTTGTCGTGAAGTGTTCTGATATAGTCACAAACGTTGTCATGACGTGTTCAGATATAGTCACAAACGTTGTCGTGACGTGTTCAGATATAGTCAAAACCGTTAAAGTTGTCGCCAAATCGCCAGATAAAGTTTACGCTTCCAATGAAAAGAAGGGACATAAATGGCCAGAGACCAGAGTTCGAATCTCGGTTGAGGCAAGCAAAATTGTATTTCTTTACAATAAAAATATATAAATTTTCTTTCTCTACAATAAAATAGTTCCCAACTCTTACCTCAATACTGTTAAACGACGAACAGAAGACGAACTAATTTGTAAATTTAAATTTGTCTGAAATATTGAGAAAACATACCTTATTTTGATGCATAGATCACCGAGATTGTCTCTTTAAATCTGTAGAATCGTTATAGATGTATAGCTGAGTACAGTTTGTGAGTTTTCGTGGACTTCTTCCTCTTCAACAATATTGTAAAGAAAACACCACCCAAGCGTGGCGAATGTTAAACATGATATATGCCTATGAAGGTTGCTGTAGTATTTGGAGAATATTGTATGGGCATCCCATTATCAAATTTCTGAATGCTGACTTGAAATATTAAAGATAAAGAAGTGATAGATATGGTTTGTAGAAGTATGGTGGGTATGTGTTGGGGGTAGGGGTAAGGGCGTAAGCCGATGTCCAGTCGTATTAATTGCAATCAAGCCGGTCAGACTGTTTATAAGCCGCAGGTCAACGGTCCTAGACCTCTAAGTGCAATTATTAAGGCGAGAAGTAGGCGTTAAGTAGAGTGTTACGCTGTATAACAAGATTAAGGGTTTACTCTGCGAAGAAACCCAATGCTGTGTTACGTGAAAACTGTCTGGAGATTGGATCTAAATCTTTGACCTGCCGGACCTGACAACTTAAGACTTAGTCCGAGAACTCACTGATAATGTTGTTACTAAGCGGACACCAGTTATATTGCTGTCGATTTATTTAATTTTTAAATGTGCGCCCAAAAGTTTGCATTATTTTTACATAGACATAGACACATTTAGACGCTCGCCCAAGACTTAGACATTCTTGTTTTGCTACAAAGACAGTGACACGTTTAGATGTTGGCCAAAAATGAGACATTCATGTTTTGCTACAGAGACATAGACACGTTTAGAAGTTGGCCAAAAATGAGACTCATGTTTTGCTACAGAGACATAGACACGTTTAGACGTTGGCCAAAAATGAGACAGTCTTGTTTTATTGAAGAGACATAGGGTCGTTTAGAAGTTAGCCAACAATGAGACATTCTTGTTTTGCTACAAAGACAAACCCACGTTTAGATGTTGGCCAAAAATGAGACATTCTTGTTTTGCTACAAAGACAAAGACACGTTTAGATGTTGGCCAAAAATGAGACATTCTTGTTTCATTAAAGAAGCATAGGCACGTTTAGAAGTTCGCCAAAATTTAGACAGGATTGTTTTATTACAGAAAAATATACCTTTTTCTCTCAAAGTTAGTCAGAATCTTTTACGTTAATTCCATCAATAGCTCTGTACGTGAAATCTTAAAACAATTTTAAAAGAGAAAAAAACAGGTGGAAAACGGGTTCGAATGATTCCTCGAGGTTCATGTATACTAGTATATGCCAACTCATTAAATGTTTATTTTTGGATTTCAGTCTTGTTTCTTCTTTTCTTTTATTCTCGAATTGCACTCGAGCTTTGTTTGGTTTATTCTTCATTCAAGAAACGATCAAGCGAATACTGAACTATTTCACCAACAACACACGGCTTTCGGTTTATGGACTCGTCCTACCACATTGAGACTGTCGTCATCAGATTGACAAATCTGTGAAAACAGAGATGGATAGTTAGCATACACTTAAACCTGTATACAATCACAGTTAACACTTAAACCTGTATACAATCACAGTTATACACTTAAATCTGTATACAATCACAGTTAACACATATAAACCATTATAAACAAATATAACCAGAATAAAAGAATATATATTGTTTTTGTTTATGAATAAAAAATTAGTTTGAACCTTATCATGTTAATGAAAATAAAACTTAACGCCAAAATAATGCGCTATAGAAATTCTTCTTTTAATAGCTATTTTCTATTAAACTTTAGGAGTCGATAGTACAGCTGACAGTCGATTTTTTTTTGCTGAGTTTCAACGAATAAAGTTGCAAATTCAACCTAAAAATTCCAACTGCCATTAATTCAATAGTGTAGCATTTTAATGATGACAATATCTTAATTGAGTTGATAACAAACGGAAACATATGATGAGATTAAAGTTTTAGGTTTATGATGACTTGACATTATAAGGATATTCAGACCTACTTTAGGCGAATTGCACTCAAGACCCCTCACATATACTCTCCTGGGTCATAAATTCTGTAACATTTTTCTGTTTTACAATTTCTGTTTTTAACTTTGACATCTAGTACAAGGGGAGCACTAGGGTAGATCGCTTGTTAGGTTAAGTGCAGGATTTAACTGAGGATTTATCAGATTTATAAAATAACAAATAAAGTCCAAGAACTAATCTGTTGATACCAATGTCAAGTAACAGATTATCACCTGCGAGAGCGTAACAACGCATGCGCAAATTCAGGCTGAACAGGTGCGCGTTTTGTAGCACACCAAATATATACATTTAGCCATCAATCGACCGCATCTGTATCATATGTTTGGAGCTTACGTTGTATTTAGACTGTTAACTATTACTCCGATGTATATCTTCTAAAATATTAAATGATGAAAATTCGAAACAAATACGCTCACATAATGTTTCTGATTCCAAAACTGAATTTTATTCCCCATATATACATGTCACCAATGTTAGAGACAATCGTCGACTTTGTTAACTGACTTAGATTTTTTGTCAAAGTTATTCTTCAAAAGAATTTTAATTAACACGAGAGGTCTATAGGTCGGGCTTGATATGTATAAAATAAATGGCTTTATTTCACATTCCACTTATGTAAAATTATTTTCAACAAATATCAAAATCAATTTCACATATGAAGACCACAGGGGCAAATCGGTAGTCAATGAAACGACAATAGCAGGATCTGGGATTTTTAAGTTGAAAAGGATATTGATTATTAAAGGAGAAACTATTTTCAAACTTTGTATGGAGGACACTACGCTTGTTTTGGGGGACATCCATATAGTATACCTGAAGAAAGGGTCGTGCTCTGAGCTCACAACTATGCGGTATGATCGTAAAATGTTCATATTTTCACTATGGGTTTTTAATTATGAACTTTTTCATTTATTTCACATACGTACAAAACAAAACTAGCTAACCTTCTATTTTGTAAAAGGCTGGATTTTCTCAGTGGTCTTGATGGCCTACATTTACTGCTGGCGATTCGGTGTTTAAGTATGCAGGAGCGCTGTGGGTTCGATTCCCGAACGGGTTTCATCTTGTTAAATTTTCTGAACTAGAATCTGTTTAAACTAAAAATTTTAACTTTCTTAGACACGAAAGTATATGTACAAAATAGATCCACCTTGCTCTAAATATTTTGCTAAAGTAAAAAGAGTATCACATATAATCTAACTGTATTCAACTTTTGTTTAATTATCGAAAAATAGGTTTAATTGTTGCCCACACCTGTGAAATTCTATTTCATAACAAGTTATTTCACATATATGACATTCAATCTAACATACTAGTATGGGAAATAGATTTATAAACATGTTGAAAGAAATTTCACAACATGTATTGAAAAGTATTCCACTATAACTTACACAAAAGGTAGAAGTGATAAGTAAATTAACCTAAATACTTTAATATGAATGCATTTTATTAAATTTTGACTGATATTTCCCTTTTTCCGCTCTAGATTCTGCTATAAACTAAAAAAATAGGTCGGTAACTGTGAAAAGGACTGTGCGTTAAGTTTATTGATCTGTATTTAACTGATTGTGTGCAAACAGTGTAAATTTAAATGTTTATATTTATTGTTGTTCAATGTGATTGAACGTTTCAGTTCCACTGATCAGTTTCGTATATATAATAGACAAGATGTGATTTGATGTATTCTACAAGAAATAACATTTACACATTTAGTCTTTTTGACAGTCGAAATTGAATTTGAGGTTTGGCGTAAGCGAAAAATGCACGGATGCGAGAAGAGTGAAATTTGATAGGATGTTATTCAACCAATAAAATCTGGCGGTACAAATGTACATGGTCTGCTCGGTGTCAGCTCTCACGCCGGCTAATTGGACATGACAAATCCTTGCTTAACTGATTAGCCACTTGACAGAAGCTGTTCACAACTTGACGTGTGAATGATCTTAATGGGTCTTCAGTATATTAGTGAATATAGAGTAAGTGGTTCGAACGGTTATTTCGCTGGGCAGTGTTTGACTATAACACACATCATGACAAGTTTAATGCATACAGAACATATACAGGCGAAGGAATTCTGATATAAAAATTGAATACCCCAAAAAGTGAAAGCCATTCCATAATACATTTAATAACACAACATATACATGTCCGAATCACAGCCTCAAGGCACGAAAATGTTGCTTTGTTTTCTTTTCTTTATTTGAGTGTTTTATTGTTAATTTACAAATTAATCTGTAATAAATACATTTTTTCCGTTTCAACTTTTGGATTATTTTGGTTAGGTCTAATTATTTGACATGGGATAGTATGTGAACGGTTTTTATTCTTTCCATTCTAGAATAAAAACCTACTTGCCGAATTGTTTTATTTCACATATTTTCTGACACACATGGATTCTCTGATCATTGTTTTTTTGGTAACATATTTATTTCTTAATTCATGGATCATTCAGTAATTGTTTTTTTTTTCATTTGTAAGGCTTTCTTCTCCGCTGTGTGAGGCACAGCACTTGTCGGGATGAACATAAAACTTTATCTTCTTCTTTTTAAAGTCATACCTGAGTTTTAGTTTCTCTCTGTCCTTGTTGGGCACGAGTTGTTGATATGGCCAACTCAGTATTACTATACATACCGTAGGATAAGAAATATAACTGTGAAGTTATAGGCGAAATCTTTTTTTTTTTTAAATTAATTTGACAAAAAGTCTCAAAATTTAAATTTTCATAAATAAACTGCAAATAGGGACATGCGTGATTGACCAGAACGCATTCAACTCACATTTCGTAGCAAAAATATCTTTCTGATGTCGCATTGTTTTAGTGACTGTTTGATTTGATTTTTTTACCATAACCTTAGACTAACCGTTGATTGTTATCATTATGTTAATGCAAGGTTAAGACATTTTGCTTACTTCTATCGGGATATGTACATCTACTTTTGTTCTTCTCTTCATCAAAAGCAAAAGGTTTTTACACTTAAAATAAGGCCATTCTAAATTCAAATCGTCCATGATAATATTTATTGATTGTTTATTTGCAGGAATAAGCCATTACGGCTTTCCTCGCAAAGCATTAGTACAGCGGTCGAATAATTAGTACTCCCTTATGACAGTATTTATATAATACACTGTATTCCAATGTATACAATATAATGAAATGTTATGCAATACATCGGTGAATGACAATGGGTGTTAAACTTTTTCTCAAATTAAGTGCTTTATAAATAAAATAACTATCACTGATAATTTCCTTTTTTGATTTTGGATTTAACAACGTATTAAATTTATATATGCTAGGCCAGTACAGATAATATCGCTACGTAATGAGCTGTAATATATTATATAATATAACATGATTTGTTTGAAATGCTGGAAATGTATATGGGTTTTACGTTGGTGTATAGGGCTGGAAACAGAACATTTTCATTTATTTTACTCGCATTCAATATTGTGGGTGTGATTTAAACAATTTGACAGCATAATTATTTGTGATCAATAAAGTGTCGCATGTAAGGGCACGATTTCATATGTTGGTGTAAAAAGTCAATATTAAAAACATGTTTTCCACAAGCAGGTTGTTGAAGTTGCCAAACAGTACTGTGAGTCATTTCTTGGACAAAAAGATTTTTCTTTGGCATCATTGGGAGATATTACAAAGATACTTCATGCCATACTGGGGACCTATGAAGCCTATTCGATATACTATGAATGATTTTTTTTGTATTTTCGGAATTAAATATTAACAGTGCTTTCGCTATTTTGTGATTCTGCTTTCTAAGTTTAAACAGATTCCATAGATCAAAAAATTTGAAGGTCAAAACATGTCCGGGAATCGAACCCAGACTCTCAGAGTCAGGCACCGAATCGTCAACAGTAAATGCCAGCTATCTATAAAGACCATCAAAAGTGGTCTATATAGGTATAGGGCAATTAGGGCAATTAGGGCAATTTCGTAATTTTTATAACTATAGAATCTGTTCAAACTAAGAAAGTGATATCCCGAAATAACGAAAATACCGATATACTATAGTCACTGTAATCCAGTGTGGACATTGTTTGTCATATGTTTGTCTATATTTATCCATTCAGTGTACGTGGGATAACTTTATCAACAACATTAGGTGTAAACATTAACTCATGTTGGCATTTGGTGATCGCTTAAATCCATCCCGCCTTGAAACCAGTTTCCGAAATCTGATAATCTCGTCTTCAGAACATGCATAAACTGATGACGACAAAATTTTTCATAAAACCTTTATAAATTGCGGATACTCTTTGGTTTCTACCACTTGGCCAGTTTGTTGCTACTCTATTTTAATTTTTCTGTTTTATATTCTTGCTGAAACTTAACTTTACTGATAACTTTATTGATATATCCCCATAATAATTACATTTTGCACTCGACAGTGAACGAAGCTAAAGTTTTAAGATGGCGTCCGGAAAATGACGGTATATGGACATCAATAGAACCAATTTACCAACTACAGAATTTGATATGGTAAATGTCACCATTTGTAGATGAAAAGTCCATCGTATGCTGTATAGATTCTCAGCCTTGGATGAAAATTCGGGGTTGTTTTACTGTAAGCGATTGTAGCTCCTGCAGTCGGCGGACACTGGCCCTGCTAGCCAGAGCCCTGAGTTCGAATCCCCGTGCAGGGAAGCTCAATTTTCTGTACAATAAAACTATATAATGGTATCGTTCACGCCACACAATCAACCACACAAATCATATATGTGAACTTATATGGAACTGGTCCAAATGACATGTGTGTATCATCAAATTTTGATACGTATTTTTGTCCTTTGTTTTTTCATTAACTTTTCAAAGCGTTATTTTTCTTATATATTTTCAGTTTTTTTATCCAAGTCGAGGCTGTGAATCTCTCTCTACGGGAAGCACATTGTTATTTTTCTCATATATCTACATAAATTCCCCTATAGAGACCAAGAGGCCCATAGTTGCCAGTTCCGTCGCTCGATCAGGTGACAACACAGTCTCTGCCTGCCAGAACCCCCAACGTTTAGTTTGAGGGTAAAAATATTAATCTGTGTTTCTGATCTATACTGGAGGATCTTTGAAGGAGAAAAGCCGGAAAGCCACAGGTATAAAGATCAAAGAAAGGCTGGAAGCCGGCGAGTTAATCAGAAAGACAATACCGCTTGTTTTGCCCATTTTGCCCGGTAATCTCTTTTGCGGCAAGGCGAAGATGAAGCGTTTTGTCTCCCGTGACTGCGTTGTGTATCTTATTGTTAAAGGTTGCCAAGGATAGATTAAAACCCTTTAGGGACAGCCTGGAGATTGCCCACCACAGCTCGGTTGGATTGGAAAGGAAATGTTATTCGTCCGTGGTAGATTGAAGGCGATTAGATATGTTGAATTGGGAATTGGACAAATCTCTAGCGGAAGTTTGTGTCAGAGTGCCTGTATTTATATCATTTGTGTTTTTGGAGTAGAACATTGAAAAGAGAACAACCCCTTATGCTTCGGCTTCTCTCTCCGATATTCCCCTTTGAAGTCTAACGTAGACTACACCTTTGTAGTTTCTGTATTTACAATGTTAGCACCCCTCCCCCGATATGTGAGCCCATTACCTTATATACAATGCTATTTACAAACGGTCCATCAGAGGTTTTTTTATTTTATTTTATTTTGTTGGCTATAGTTTGTATTGATATAATTTGATAAAACTCATCTTTGTCTTCAATCTTTGCGCAACATATATATTGTATAATTAAGAGCATTACTGGCGGTATATAAAAAAATAATTATAGGCAAGACACAAATAAGAAAACACAGAATTCCTTGAATTAACATTTGTATTTCTATAAGAGTTGTTACTGCAATAGACAGTTCGTCAGACTGTACAAACTTTATATATACATATCAGATATACATCATTAGGAGTACATATTGCACCCGTTACTTTGAAAATTCGAATTGCTTAGTTTGGCCATTATTGTTGAAACGTCTCGATGTGACGTCATACAAATCTCGTTCAAGTGCAGGGTAACACTTGAATACAGTTTACCTACACATTAAGAAACAATAAACTGGATCTATTTAACTTTTGCCATATGACCTAACTAATAGAAATATATCAGAGCATACAAACATTTTGGAAATTTCATGCCACTTAAATGTTGTATACCATAACAAAGGTAGATATATACCTTATGTTCGTACAAACATGCAGTGCTACAACCACTGGCGACCTTGGGTTTAGACAGAGTACAAAGACACTCGGAATCCCTTCTTATCTTAATATCGAAAAACAATAATATCAAACCGAATAATTGTGAAAATAACTTATAAACAGCCTCAATTGTACACATAGAGAAATCAACAGAATCAAAATGTTCCTTAAACGAGGAGGTATCAGATGAGTAGAACGAAAGATGAAGAGCCAGGATGTAGTCTGGGTTTCATTGTCGGATACTTCTGGATTTTCTAGGTAAATTTAATAATGTCTGTAAACTCTGACCTGCGATCGATGGCCTGTGTTAACTTCCCACGCGCTTGCTTGATCGACAAAGATCCCCTCTGCTAGGTGTTTATAATAGGTTTATGGGGGTGTACTCGGAGCAGGTAACAACATATGTGCCCTCACAACTATTCCAATAATTCTTCACCAGTCTTAAGGTGGGTTTAACTTTACACCCCTTAGTAAGTGGTCAGAGATTATTCCTCTATATGCAAAAGATTTATCCTCGTGTGAAATTTGTCACTTTTTTCATTCAGAAAAACGTATTCTCAGAATGTTTGAAAAGTATACGTATGTCTTTTTTTTTCGGGAGGGATTTTAATTGAGATATATAATTAGATATGCCGGAAAATTTGATCGCTGTAAATTTTCAGTGAAAATTAGTGAAAACGGAATACCTGTTAAACTACGTATTACCTGATGCATTATTTAATAACCAACACATGTACGGAAAACTCATAATTATGGGTACAGCAGAATGAACGGACAGTTTTAAACAAGTAAGCTTTGCAATTTGAGGTAGCCTAAATGCATGATTAAAGGACAGTCAAGTTTACTAAATTAAAAGAATAAAAAAAATGACAAGGCAGAAACAGTCGTTTCCATGTCCTCAATCAAGAAAGTTTTGTTGACGCATGGAACCAAACTAAAAATCGAATCTTATTTAAGAGTTTAATGAATATCTTTTCTATAAAATCTATCATATCATAATTCCTATTTCCCTTCCACTATAGAGAGTAATCACAACTTCTCAATTTATATAACATTTATTTATAGGCATAAAGTCGAGACTAAATATATATATATGTATATTGTGTATATGATAGAATGAATGGCACAAAGTAAATGTACTATAAATATGAAATAAACCTATATTACAAAAGTCAACATAAATTACCCTGCCGGGTTTATTAATATGTACTGGTATTAATTATGGAAAATGAGTTATAATTATGATTTAATTAGATGCTTATTAAATGGAAGGGTGACATAATATTTGCATTCTTAACATTCGTTGGTTTATAACGTACAATCTTCTGCATTAAACAAATTTTGACCTTCTTCCATAGCTTCGTATGCGCATGCGAAAGTGTTTCCAAACCCTCCAAGAGATTTCTTAATTGCAATATGTCAATTAAACCATTATTTTGTATTTAATCTATCTGGAAAAGATACCAAAAGATAGAAGCACGCGTATACGAAGCTATGTTAAACACATTCAAAACGAGCTAATTAGGGCATGCATTGGAACTAAGATATGTTTAAGATGTTCAATCTTGCTTTTCATGACATTGTTCTTTAGCACAATGAGAAAATAAAAAGTTCAAATAATCACTTAAAGAAGATTGTTCGGCAGATTAACAAACACATTTTGTCTAAAAGAAAACTATCAGTTTTGATTCAAGATTTCCAAAGAAAAAAACGACATCCACATATCTTGATACCGTAAAGGCTTCATCACGTGGTCTGTAAGCCTAAAGTGCACCCATTTAGTATAACGCTTATTTTTACAAACTGTAAAGATGACACACTATACGTTCAATAGGCTACTTGTATTACATGCTGATGGCGTTCACGCAATCAATATATTGATGGAGGTGGAAAAAGTTCTTAATATTATTTTTACTTTCCAGTACCCTTATTATTGTTAAGCAGATGATCGGGCAGTTGAAAAGGAACTAGTCCATTTAATAGCAGTTTTGAAAAATGTGCTACCCAATAAACTCTTGAACCAACTTTCTGAACACGTATTCCCCAGTTTCGTAAACGCAATGGCGCTCCCGGGTTTCTTCTTAATTTTAGTGTTTATTATATGCTCATTTGATACAATACAAAACAATTCTATATCTTAAAACTATCAGACATCAAACGCCAATATCGCAGTTGGTAATTATCGACAGTTAAAAAATGACCCCACACAATTATTACAAAATGAATAGTATCATCTCCTTTAAAATCAAAACCTAACACTCCCAACAGATCTTTGGCAATAAATAAAAGTCATCTCTGGGCGGTTCCTTTGTGGAGAATTGTTACGTCACCAGAATAACCATGATGTCATCATGTGGCCATGCCAGGGTCAAGGTCAATGTTAGCTGATCAAAGAGCCCGATTGGTCGAAACCATGATTAAACGAAGATCTACAACTGGTTGTGATGTATTTTAATCGATGGTTAGATCGGATAGACCTTTGAACAGCGGGCCCAAGATCATGTGACACAGAAGTCCGATAATACTTTTAGTGACCCAGCAACACGAAGGATATGACGTCACGACATGACAGGTCATACGGAAAACTGTGTGTATGGGACGTTTCAGACGGCTCCTCCTCCTCCGACCGCCGCGTACTGACAAGCAGATAATGTACTTTGTCTCGGACTCATTGGTGGGTAAAAGGAATGGTGCTTCGCCTTTAATCGTAACGAGGCTATACTGCTGGAGCACTGGTCCCGGTTATATATATACGGTGAGGCAGAAGGGCCGTATGGACAAGCTGCGCTAGAACTACCCATATTCGTTGCCATACTTGGAACAGTAGGTACAGTCATATTGCCAACCATACTGGAACTACCCGAGCTTGGTGAGGAAGAAAAACACATGGGCTGACTTGTGACTACAGATGAAAGGTGATTCACAGAGTTCAGAGTCCAGGGGAAGCCCTTTGAACCGAGCGTGCCTGGCATCTTTGCTGGCCAGTTATTGTAGGCGGAGTAACCTCCGTAAAGTCCGTCGTCAAAAGGTTGCATCACGGGTAGGCCGTTAAACTGGCCGAAACCAGTCTTAAATGTGTCAAAGTTCCTCTCCCTCTTTCTCCACTTAGCCCGCCTGTTCTTGAACCATACCTGAAAATGTAAAGATTAAAACAGTTATTAAAGATCAAGTCAAGCAAAGGCAAACAGCATTAATGACTTGGTTATCAATTTTAATCTTAGCATTTTTTAAAATACGGTCGTATTTCAAAGTTTCACACTCAAACAATAATTTAACAATTTGTCGTTCAACAAATTCAAGCAATTAAATATTAAGAAATGTTCAAAATTATTTATTATCCAAGGTAAAGGTGATGCATGGCGTGTGCCCTCAGTATGTATGTCTGAATTGGTTGCAGACCTGTTTGGCCATATTTCGCAAACTTAACAAATTGCGCTGAAACTACAAATGCATAGTGGTCAACAAATAAAGCTAAAGCTTGATCAACATGAAAAAAAAAAACAATCTATTTAATTTTTTTAAAATCGCACATGCAGTATTTCGCACTGGCATTGTGGTACTACTATTATTAGTTCAACGTGCCGAAAAAACACTTCTAAGGCGGTTTGGATCAGCCGGGCTTATATGGTCCGTAAATAAATGGTTCTAATGTCTGAGTTATAGGTCAGATGTGCTTTGGTAAGATGTGATAAGATAACTGTGTCCCTATGTTAGGTTACGAGGGAGAACTCCAGCGATTTTTTTCAGTGCTCCTTATAGGCGGCAACGCTAAGCTTTTCAACGCATTATGTGCCAACAAGTACATAGTAGATTTTAAGACCCGGTCACCTCTTAAACCATGTCTTACAGGGTTTTGAAATAATGCCTTAGTTTGGCTGTCTCAGGTACAATGTCTTTAACATGTATTGACCTATCTGCTCAACTTTACTAACGCTTGTACAGCTGTTTTTGTATTTCATCTCGCGTGTGCTTTAATAAAACTAACATAAGACAGTTGTATAGCCCTACTTGGGTGTATTTATTATTTAAAAAACAATGTCTGGTGCTCATTATGTTTTCGTTATTTTATTATGGCACTCTTTTACAAAAAGTTATCAACTATCCACATGTCCAGGCTGCCGGTCATTTACCAATTAATCAAGTCCAATTTAGTACGTACCTTTGTTTTAAATGTTTAGAAATTAAATAATATTAAAACAAAATAACAAATCAATACCAGTTAATATCTTACATTAAAAAAGAGTATGTGTAAAAAGCGGTTATCTGGATTTTTCATGAAGGATAAAATTCAGTCAGTTTATGAAGGTTCAGAATGCAGATTTGGTATACGAAAATAGCATGGATTATATTAACAAACTTAATGATGTATTGTTTATCAAATTGTGTGGTTAAATTATGTCTAGATGTTGGTATAACTTCGGAAAAACTCAACTAACCTTGACATTGTAATGCAGAAATTTCGATTGATTAGTATTATTCTTTTTCGAATTGCATTTTTAAATGGCTAATCACAATCTGGAAATTGCTTATAGAATTTCTAGCACAACTTTACATTAACTCTATACACAGTTTAAATAATCAAGCAAAATTAAACTGATTGGCACTGAGAAAAGGTAATTCCGCAAACGAAATGGTAGAATAAATTCTGAATAAACCTAAAAATAGGATCTGCAATCGGAATGACTTTAAGA
>JARDVA010159458.1:0-10718 GCA_030265315.1 Mopalia swanii | reverse complement strand
GTAAGGTCCTTACACACGCCTTGAAGTTTAGCCGTAATTAGAGTATCTAATTTTTCCATAAGAGAAAACTCCATATTCCTAGTTTCTTTTCTTATTTCTTCCACCATTTCTGATGGAAGAGCTGAGCCTGCGTTCATTATGGGAAAATAGGACTTCAATACAATAAAACCCGACTTTGCAGTTGAGTGAAAACAGCTAGAATGACTGGTTTTTCCAGTAACCCCTTACTTTAACCCATACTCAATTCTGATTGGCTAACCAGCCAACTCATATCACAACCAGTTATGCTGCCATGGTGACAAGATTTCCACACTATACGATGTACCGTGTGGAAATAAATATCCGCTTTTCTCACAACGTATAAGAGACTTCAACTTCCCGACTCGACTTTTTCCCCACTCATCTCCTTCCTTATTGATTCTGTCATTCAATAGAAACCATTCCCTTACAAATGCCGTCTAAACGAACACGATAGACACACGTCAACAGATATACAACAGCGAACTGCGTATTTGATCTTAGTCGTCATTTAGTATGTGTGTCACGCTTGGCCCTCGGGAGTGAGTTCATACTACCAGGTGCATCAGATCTAAGCCTTTGTATAAATCCACTTTAAAACATCTCTGCTAAATACAAAAATATTATGATTATGATGTTTTTTAGAACAATAATAATCATATGGATTCCGTTACATAGAATGTGACATCAATTTGACACGAACTTCGTGAAACTATCAAGTTTGATATATAGTTAATATTAGAGCATCAATTTAGAAAATACCGGTAAAGTCAATGCTGTTTCGTTGACGTTCAAATATGCACACATATACCCGTAAATTGTATTTTTCGGCAAAAAAAAAAGAAAAGAATTGTTAAGATATTTTAACATTTCAGAAACATTATTAGCGGTCCTTTACATTCAAGTTCTTTACTTATCGCATTTAACCGAAGTAAACAGTAAAAATGAGGCAATGGCAGGCAAGACAATCACAGGGGCATGGCGCATTTTTGTCATGAACTATAAAATAAAAAGGTAAAATAAAACAAAGCCAGTAAATATATTTACTTCTACAAGATGTTGAATGTGAGGAACATTACAAGACACGTTTTGATTTTATGTTTAGTGGGCATACGGTAGAATTAGTTTTGCCTGTTATATCTATTCAATTACGTAGTAAAACACACAGAAATAGTTTTTCAATAATATACATCATGAGGCATATGAGATTATGTAACCAGTGACACGTCACGGTAAATACAAGATGAACAGAAGACCAGTATTTAAGGAATATGCGCCACTCTCCATTCTTATACCGGAAATACTTGTCGAGATTATTGAAGGTCTTGAAGGTCTTGAAGGTATGATCGTAAATTAATTTAAATAAATTAATTTTGTATATTAATATAAAACTAAGTTAAAACTAACGAATAATCCAAGAGTCTGTTACGGTTTTCTGGGAGGTCTAGACTTATTTTTGAGGCGGTGAATGGATTATCAATGTTGAAGATCAACGGCCACTTTTCAAGCAATACCCAAAACTGCATATGGACATTCCGTCATAAGGTGGACTATCGTTTCAGTTTTCACTTTATGAATAGCTGGACCTAGTTTGGTTAGCAAAAAGGTTTGCTATTAAGTTGAAATTTGGCGTTGTTCCATAAAATTACTCTTGCCAAATTGTAATTTTTAGGGTAGGTTAATTTTTGTTGAAATTCTCCCCATCCCGAAAATCAACTCGCCAGAATAAGTTATTAATATTGGGATTTATGCCATTTTCTATAGCCTTTCGACAGAAGCTGAGGGGATCGATACCTTTTGGAAGTTTTGGCTGCAACAGTCTGCTCCATTTTGAGTATTTTTGGGCGAGACGAAAGTTTTTTGAGATTTTTAGATTGATTTTATGTCAGGCATGTCCATCCCACTCATGTCATGTGGTATGATTGTAATATTCCTGGCTACTTTGTCCGGTTTGTCATTCCATTTGAATGTAAGGAATAGCTTCTGTATAGGCTGTTAACACATTCGTTACTAGAGTTAGGATTTGTCCAAAAGAGATGATTTAATTTAGATACAGCCAGATGTTTAATAACTTCAATTCTACCTAGGGTTGTAACATCTCTATAAGATATAATGGTTAAGAAAAGAGATGCAAACCCGTTAACAAAAACACAAGATTGTGCATCGGGATAAAATATTTGCACCCAATTATTAATTACAGGGACTCTTTTGTTTCTTATTCACGTACGGATCCCCAAATTTTGAGCACGTTTTTACAAGTAGACAGCACGCACTTGCAAGTACGGCAGTTTGGGACCTTGGCTTTTAGCCTGGGTCCCAACCCGCGGTACGTGCAAGTGCAAAAACGTGGGCACAACTTGGGGATCCGTAGGTGGTGAGTACCGCCTCAGTACGGAGTTGGGAGCACGCAGACACGACGTAGCACATTTAAAGCATAAAGAACTTTCGCTGCGTTCGAGCTGCGGTCGGTCCACGGATTCACCCCCAGTACGACCTCCCCCAAAAACGTATTGACTAAAAACACGCACGATGGGTTGTGACCCAGGCTTAATGCATTAAAAGTGCTACGGCGTGTCTGCCTGCTCCCAAATCTGTACAGAGGCGGTACTCACCACGAAAGGATCCCCAAGTTTTTCACACGTTTTTGCAAATAGACAGCACGCACTTGCAAGTACGGCGGGTTGGGACCTCGGCTATAGTGGGGCTAGTGCGTGGCGAAAGATAATGTATAGTGCCTTTCCAAACCGTGAATACGAATGTGGTTTGTTTCATCAGAGATAAATAACACAAACAGATGATAATAGTGCAAATCTAAAAGCATATGTTTATTGTAAGGTATCACATAACATTATTATCATTAACACAAATACAACACTATCCATTCCCACAAAGTTTGCTAAAACCTGTAAAAATATATTTTACTGGGGCACGTTTTCACAAAGGTACTTTAGTATTTCTCGGAGTTATGACATTTTCAGCTAACTTTCCGACTTTCGTTTTACATTACAAAAATGAAATAATAAATTTTTATTTTAAAAAATTTAATTTACAGTCTATCAATTAACAGCTTAAAATGTGAACATTTTAAGAAACACTGACGTAGCTTTATGAATACGTGTACAAGTTTGTGTGAAATTGGAGCGAATAGAAACAAAATGTCTATTTAAATTCTGGACGACATTTATAAGTGAGGTAATACAACTACATACATTCTGAACAACCGTCTCTTGTTTTGTTATAGAACAGAGGATTTCGTATTACATTCTACACAGTTAATTACACCAACAGTTACTTTGGAACGGAAGTGCTTCTCCTTCTGGAAATCTTACTACATAACAATAAATCTAATCTGTGACCTCCTGACCTCCCACTATATTATTTAATATACCTTTTATCCACACTGTCCAATGGAACATTTGACCTTGTTTATTTAACTGCTTTTATACCAGTATTTAGCATTCAATCTCTCCTCTTCATAATCAATTTACACCTGATGATGACTCGGGCATATGTATCATAACGTTGGGTTCTACTAGTATCACAAACAAGAAATGATTATCCAAAAAATTAAATAAAAATGTATATTTATTTAAAACAGATGAGACGTGAGACCTAAATAGGCAAAAACATGTGGATTGATATAAATTCCGTCAAGACAAGCGAATATTGATAAAATACACATTTTTACACAAAAAATTAACTATAAATTTATCTGATTGACGATTGGACACAGTGTCAGTGATTGTTCGAATACACCGCCGGCATATAATTGAAAAACATTTTAGCACGGCGTAAAACACCAATCATACAATTTGGTGATGCAAGAAGTGTTGTTTAAAGTTGGTTAACACAGTAATACAATATTTCTAAATGCTTATGTTGTTGTTGTAAAAAGAAAACATTAAAAACGTCTAGCAACAAATGCACAGATTTAATCTCCTACGAGTGTGGATTATAACGATTGCCATACTTTTATTTCAGATAGTGTACTGGAATATAACAATAATGTATACAACAATAATTATTTTTAATAACCGGGACATTTTATTTTATACAATTATATTTTCGATTACGATGTTTTTCAGATTTAATCATGTATTGCATATAGGAATTGTTTCAAGGTACACGGGACTAAGGAAGTATATTGAGCGGTAAATTGTAGCAACCAGACCGTTTTTAAATAATGCACAGTGCGCAGCTGCATGTTATAGAAGAATCATGACTCCGATGACATCGCGTAATAGTCGACATGGTTCGGCTTTCCACTCTTATAGCTGCCTACAAATAATACTTAAATTTTTTTCCGTTGCAACAGTTCGTACAAATCGTTGGTTTGTTGCAACGGATACATACTTACAGACTCTTTTATTTTATTAACAGTTTTTCCTTAGGCTCCATATCGCTTTAGTAAAACAAAGTTGAAATCCGTAACACAGACATATTTTACACGCCAGTTAAAATTAAAACGTTTATAACTGTGAAAAGGAAAGTTTTTCATTAACCCATACCGTCTAGCCAACAAATAAAAATATAATAAATAAGTTTCGTTTCGCCTTTCCTTAATGAGTCGAAGGTTTACAATAGAAAAACAAATAATTCCCGACACCATCAACGAGTTAAGTTAATAGTGAAGCGTGAAAAATCTTAAGTTAAGGATTATCTGAAGGATTATTTCTGTAACTCAACAGACGTGTTTTGATTTCCACATGCTTGTTTACGTGACATGAAAACAATGGAAAATAACAAATCTGCCTGACATGATCGGGTCTCAACTCAGCATCTGGTTTATGCTGGCCAGTCGTTATTTGTGCATCTCCCTATGTGTCTGAGAGGTAATGCAGGGCTGTCTTCCAAAGGAACGTTTTTACGTGGTAAAAACACTAATTATAACAAATAAATCCGGGGATATTGCATCATCTTATATCTATAAACCCATCGCCGTCACCAGTTTTATCTCGTTTCGCTTGAACGTTTCATCTGGTCTCATGGATGTGAATTTTTTTTTTGTAAAGTACAGACTATCATATTAATTTTAAAGCTGTGTACTCTACGGATCAGCACTAACTCTTTGGTATCCGTTTTGTGCATGGCATGATGAATCCTTCTTTGCTCTTCTGTGCAAATAAATATATTTGTTTAATCGGGGTTTAACGTTGTACTCAAGGGTATTTCACTTATATGACGAGGTGCCGGTGCAATGGGAGAAGGAAACTACCCTTTACATCACTGGCAACAAACAAAGACAAGACGGTACGTTCTAAATACAGGATAACAGTAGGAAGCGATACAGACACCACACACAGATCGGTTTCCTGCTCCCCTTTAGCTCTGAGAGCACCAGTGCAACATGAAGCTCCCTCCAACCACCCACTCAAAGAAAGATAGGTTTTATTGTGGATCTTTTTATGTCTCGAAAACAGAATTATTATTTTTTTATTTATAACAGAAGAAATAATTAATTTTTATGTAATATCAATTTACTAGGTATATCAATTATGTGAGGTTTAGTCTTTGATTTATCGAGGCCAAATTTTCTATCACAAGTACGTACCTGTATTTAACACATCAACCCAGGTTTATTAAATATATCAGATTTAAAAAAAGATTATGCACCGGTAAGTTTACAGTCCTAGAATAAATTCGACTCTTACCAGATCCTATCGAAACCGAAGGATAGGGCTAGTAAACCCTAGCCTAAGTTAATTTGAAATTACCAAATTTGGGTTTTCTTTGTAACGTTATTCTAGTGGCAATTGCGGTTCGGTTTAAAAACCAATATTATTCGTTTTCATAGAAATTAAGATTTACATCGAAATTCACGTCGGGCCCAGACTCTTCCTCCATCCCATTAACAAACTTCGCCACTCCTTTACCCATAGACTTCAAAAAACCAAACTTTGCTGAAGACTTCTGCACTGGAGGAGGTGCTTGTGCTCTGTGCTGGACAGGTGGCTGAGCATGGTACGGGTAGGGTGCTGGTTGTACATGTACGGGTGGATGCATGGTCAAATTCGCTGCGGGAGCTTGGTACTGAAAGGGTGGAATTGGGCCACTTGCTGCTGTTGCTGCTGTCAATAAATAAACCAAAACAAGGTCGAACTTATCAAAATTAACAATAAACATATACATATACGCAAAAGAAGGTAACAACATTTTCTTAAATGCCTTTATCTGGCTTGTCTGGTTGGTGGTTTAAAAACCGATGTCATATGATGAATGTGTCTAATTGTGGCAAGGTGCAATCTCTTTCGTCGCAGTGCTGCTGCACTGCATGTCGACACGGAATGCACACGATCGGAAACCAAACAGATTCAAGTTATTTAATATTATGAGCCAACATGGCTTTAACCCAGGTTACAAAGCGCCCCAAAGAGAAACAAACATTTGTTGATATAAATTTCATGGTCCGAATAAAGCTTGAGATGATGCCCTACAACACGCTCACAAAGGACCGGGCACTCCATTAACGTATTGGCTAATGTATAAGACCAATGTTTCGATCAGATGGCCAATCAAAAACCGGGTCTCTAACCTAAATTGTGATGTTCGCTGTTATGGATTTGATTCTTAAGTTTTCTTTAATCCGGCTAAACTGACAACATAATCGGTTTCTTTGGTTGGGTGGGGCTCAACTCCTGGCTTAAAGTTATTTCACTCACGTGGCAGTATGGTACCGGTATTCATAAAGCTTCTTAAACCATTCTTAAAGTTAAGAAAATTCTTAAGTGCCTATTTTTTTCTTAAACCTACCCAAAAAGTTAAGAAATTGTTAAGTATTATTCATAAAAGTTCTTATCGCTTAAGAAGTTTCTTAACTTTAAGAGTGTTCCAACCCATGCTTAACTATTTAAGAATTTTCTTAAATGTGAAAAGCAAACAAAGATGGCGGCTATAAGAAATGACAGATGTGTATTTAGAGAAAGAAAGGGCTGTTTAGCAGAGTTTCCTGACAGTCAATTAATTGAAAGGTGTAGGTTAGATAGAGCGGGGATAATGTTTGTTGTTGAGTTAGTCAGACAGTATATCACAAGTCCTACCAGCAGGAACAAGGCACTGACAGCTGTACACAAGGTTGTACCAGCGTTAGACATTCATCCCATGTCCAATAACTTCGGCTTTTTTTAAATGGTTGTTTCAGGCTCCATTTCTGGAAGATGTCGTCTGCTAGTTTGACATATGTTTGTTTTTTTTTTAGATAAATTTACCTTCCATTGCAAAAGAGTTCCTTTTTTAAGGGGATTTCCCATTTGTTGCCAGGGGAGACAGACTTAAGAAATTCTCAACTTTTAAGAAATTTCTTACGTAAGAATTTGCTTAAGTCAGTTTATGGATTAATACTTAAGCATATTTCTTAGCTAAGAATAGTTTAATTTTTAAGAAAAAACTAAGAAGCTTTCTGAATACCGGCCCAGGCCAACAGTTAACTCCCTTTAACACCCGCCTGCATAATCAGACTGGTATATTGGCACCATACGACAATTTCCTGTAAGGTAGGCGACGTTATTGTGTGTAGTGAATATTTCACAGTGAAATTTGAATACCATAATTATTGCTTTGTGCTGATGGGGTGCACAAGAGTAATATTTATGGTATTTAAACTTACCTGTGTAATATTCTATTTATTATTTATATAAACTATAAAAGCAAAACCCATGTCAGATCAGCTGTATAATCTCGCAAATGTGAGAATGGGACTGTGTAATCGCTTCGATATTCCTAGCCTGAATGAAATAAACCCATAATTTATCAATGTTGTATGCATTAAAATGATATCAGTTTTTGCTACCTTACAAGATAAATAAGTTTCCCAATTATATTGCTACAACATTGATCTGTCCGACTGTCACTCTAAGATGAAATATTTTTGACAAAAAAAAAATTGCATACACCTGATTCGGTTTTTGTTGTAGCACCAGGCTGTTGGGTTGACGACCAACAGTTTGAATCATGGCTGTTATGTTGTATTTAATATATTAAGATATCAACTTATTTTGTCTGACTTGTTGAAGTCCATTCTTCTGGTCGATTTCACTATATCCATGTTTGGTGCATTACAATCAACACTGAAATACTCCATTTAATCTGTCAAACTGGAGTGTGAATACGTAACTCAAAACATTACTATAGTGCGGACAGGGAAAACGTTCAGAGAGTAATAACAAAAGCGTTATTACACTGCAGTGAAATATCTCTTTTATGTGTGACGAAAAACACTCAAAAAATTACTATAGTGCGGACAGGGAAAACGTTCAGAGAGTAATAACAAAAAGTGTTATTACACTGCAATGAAATATCTCTTTATGTGTGACGATAAACACTCAATAAATTACTATAGTCCTGACAGGGAAAACGTTCAGAGAGTAATAACAAAAAGTGTTATTACACTGGAGTGAAATATCTCTTTTTATGTGTGACGAAAATCACTCAATAAATTACTATAGTGCGGACAGGGACAACGTTCAGAGAGTAATAACAAAAAGTGTTATTACACTGGAGTGAAATATCTCTTTTTATGTGTGACGAAAATCACTCAATAAATTACTATAGTGCGGACAGGGACAACGTTCAGAGAGTAATAACAAAAAGTGTTATTACACTGGAGTGAAATATCTATTTTATGCGTGACGAAAATCCTGGTTTTTCATTGGTATTTAAATAATAAATAATGAATATTAGTTTCGTTTCAATATTGACTCAAACAGAGGAAGATTTCTTTGAACATGACAAGGGAAATTCACCAGATAACTGTTAAAGGAATGTACTGAATTACCTGGTTGGGCTCCGACGACTGCGTTATTCATCTGGTTTGCAGACTTGCACGTTCGGCGTACAAGGACTGCCACAAAAATAACTATCAACACGATTCCGCCAATAACACTTCCAACAATGATGCCTATGGTACGTAAAGACAGACCCAAAGACACCGAATCTTGATTGTCTATGTAGTCTGAAAAAAGACAACATTAAAACTTGTGAACGAAGGATGGGAAGGTTCACTTGACATCGTTTTCATTTCTGAATGCTCTTGTCGCACCAGCAAATAATTTGATTGATTAATTGGTTGTTTAATGCCGTGCTTGAGAGTATTTCACGTATATGATGGCGGTGTATTCCAACAATAAATAACCCTAGCACAAGCAAGATGCGAAGCGTTTACATAATGTTGAAATGTTAACTTTCTTCCAGTGCTAAGTAAAGACAGTATTGTTACTCTTCAAACAAACTGCCCTTAGCCAGAGGGCACAGAAAATGAAACTGGAACGAATAACGATTATTGAGTCCATTGTGTGAATAAGTACTGTCCTCAATTCCAGCAAAATAGAAAACAGATGAAATCATGTTTGTCATTTATATATATATTGTGGGACAATTCAATAATTAAATATTCCAGTTTGAAGAGAAACGGTTGGTGAAGCTATCCTCTGAGCTTAAAGGTTATCCGTGTTCGAGGACGGTTCCTTTTGAGATCAGGGCCTCCCTTTGAGTCCAGGGCCAAGGCGAAGTAGCTTCGGTTTGGTATCTGACATACCTTGACAAACGCTAGGGTGTTTTGCATTCTGTCTTGGACTTTTGTCTTAGAGGTTTGTTACAGCTGACATCGCAGATTTTTGCTCCACCAAATTGTCCAGGGGTCGGTTGCTCAAAGCTCAGTTAAGTTAACGGTCCGTTAGCTGACGTTGTGTAACAATGACTTTCTATTATGACGTGACGTTCGGAGCTTTGAACAAACCGGACCCAGTACGTCATTACATGATAGGAATAATGAAGGCTACGACGCAATACCCCCTCCGCGAGTCCCTCCCAAACCTTGAGCACCACGCTAAACACAACTTTCCCCTTCCTTTTATTCAGTCTTTCAGTGGTGAATCTCTGCTAAACTCACCTTTCGTAAAGACCTCAAACTCAGCTGAAAAATCCTGGTAAGAGGACAAACGTCGCGATACATTCACCTTCAGATATCTATTCGTTTTGTAATCATAATCAGTGTTTGCCGGGTTAAATGAGCTGTATTTGGCCTGTAAAGAAACAGATAGGCCTACAATAATGTGAATCTTTAAAAATATTGCTTTCCATGAATAGAAAACAATCATCCAACCCTTTGTCGGACTTTTAGTTGTGGATATTACCCCCTTTTGTGCTCTAGAGTTTTAGAAAATGCATGCATCTTACTCGCATATCCCCCCTAACCTTTTTTTGGTTTAAACCTTTCTTTCTTCCATAATTATGCTAATTAGACTATTGTTCCTGTTCTGTTCTGTTGTGTACATTCGCGTTACTACGGCGTACAGGTCTTATCGGTTCAGGTTTTTTCTAGATGACCTAGTTAAGTCGTGACGTCACATAAGTAAAATAAGTAAAATATTGTATAATATACTGAATTTATCGCCTAGAGTTACGCAACTAGTGTTTTTGCATAGACTTTCACGCAGGCTGTATTGGACGAACAATTTCTGCGTTATTTGTTCTTTAACGAAAAACACCTCAATTTGGCTGAGAGTTTTCTGCCGACTAAGCATTTTTGAGAGCTAACTTCGTAACAACCGTTAAGTAGTCTGGCTTCCTTATCTTAATAGGCTATATCAAATCACCTGCCGTAAAACGGCATTTGTCGTAAAACGATAGGTTCAGTGTTGTTTTGGTAGTCCTAGTTTATCAAAATCGGCAATACTCACGTATAACACTAAAACTAAATTACATAC
>JARDVA010159347.1:0-10719 GCA_030265315.1 Mopalia swanii | reverse complement strand
AGGTAATGGGCTTAGCCGGAACGTTGTATGTGCTTCCTCCACTGAATATTCCCCTTCTGAGTGGTGTCGTAATCGAGCATGGGCAGAACCTGCAAATCAGAAAAAACAAATATATACCTGTGAAATTTATAGGGAACCAGGAATAAAACATTGAGTTTTTGACTTGTCGCTTCACAAGTTTTTCTTAATATATATAAAAATAGCTGATGTTTAAAGGAAGAACCACGCATCTTTAGACACTATTAGCAGAGGATATTCACGAAAATAACTTTTTAATTTGTGTAAATGATTATGCAGAGAATCTAAACCCAATTTAGAATGACCGCAATCTTTTACCATTATTTTGTGTTATAAGATATCAAACAAAACATGCTGTAGCAGAAGACAATAATTGCGGATATGATTTTCATCAATTTTATGCCTTGGCATTTCCTGAATGTCTGTAATAATCCTAGATGAGACAATCATGCATCATCATTTCTCTCAGCCCCAAAGCAAGAGAGAAATTCTTCCATGATGATTGCGCTTTGAAGTTCCTAATCAAAGGAACACAAATAGGTTGAACGTTGATCATTACGAGTTCAGGTGAGCAATTACCTGCCCTCTTTGGACAATCTGTAGTTGCCTCTCATGGTATTTAAAGAACTATCACATGTATCTTTGAAATGTTTTAATCTTATAGTCAATTTGTTTAGAACACCATTATACGGTTCCTGTCAATTTCTTTCCAGCTTTGCAATAGAAGTACAAATATATTGTTCTTATTTTTATTTGTCACACAAGTTTTTTGCCTGATTTCTCTTTTTTGTTATAGCAGTGCAGTACTAATCCCATCTGACAAGGTGGGTACGTTGATTGGGAGATTATTTTCAATAAAAACTCTAAATTCTTTAGGATGTGTTAATAATATATATAGGCCTATATACTTCAATCCTTTCCATAAAAATCACGAATTGGGCTACAAAAAAATTAATTTGTAAGTTTCAATTTTGGAAATTTGAAAAGCTTTCTATTTTACAAACAAAAAAAGGCCTCAAATGTCAAAGTTTTTTCGCAAATTTATTTCAATTAATCAAAAAAACATCTAACAAAATCTAACAATTGAAAAACATTATATACATCAAGGTCACAAACCTGAAAGCAAAAATAGCTTTGTTCTAAAGCTCTATGCAACATCTATTGAAAAGAAATTAAATCATTAACTATTTAATGCTATGCTTAGGGTCTTAGCCTATGCTCTGATCTTAAAACAGAGAAGAGAAAACTAAGAGGCAGCTTAGCCTGCAATCAATCCTTGTCTGTAATTAAATAACAGCCGATGAAACAGTGAATGAAAGCAGCATTCATTAGCTCTTTCTAGCCCCATTTTTTCTAATCTGTTCCTCGTCCAGACAACCTTAAAAAAAGAGTGAATTTCCCATCTAGGCTAATTGAATTTTTTTTTTTTTTTTGGAGGTGGAAATCATGACTCTTTCAAGGGGTATTACACTTTACATTGAGCTACACTATCAAAGCAATTGTCAGATCAATGAATGATCTAGAGCGCAGAGCGAGAAGTAGGATTACAGTGACGACACTCGGTCACTATGGCAAACTGAAAGGTTGTCTAGACATCATTATTGTTGGAACAAAGCCAATGTTACATCAGCCCGCGGAAATAGTCCACGACAGACATTGACCTTTTGGAAATACAAACCGTTGTCAGTGTTTACAAACAAAACAAAAAAGATACCATATTTCTATAGAATACTACATGTACGTCAAATGCTCAGCTCCGTGTTATACTTGTATTTTGTTAAATAAAATTATAGTATAAACCCTTTTATTTGTATCGGCCTTTATGATCAACCAAATGCCTGTACATAACTTATTTCAGAATAAAATTCAGGCATGAAATATTATGGCAATAGTAGAAATCCATAACATGTATGGCTGTGCATAAAAAGAACACAAATTAAAACTATCATTATTGATATCTATGCTTTTGTTTAATTACAGTAAACCTTGTACTTAATTATATTTCATTTATTTGACAGTGATTACAATAACACAACCATAAAAAGTATTTTGCTCAGTTGAATACTGTTCTTTTAATGGTAAGGAAAACAGTGTGACTAGCACTGAGTACGGTACATGTACCTCTGAACATGCTTGTCTTATGTATAAAATCACAACTTGTACATCTATAAAAAAAATTATAATTAAATAGGTCAAAAGGTTGATAAAATGTTTACTCTTGGATTATGGAAACCTTAGTTCAACAAAAATAATGACCATTGACCACACTCTTCATATATATATTCCAAGCTTAAGATCTTTTTACATGACTTATGTGTACAATACAGTGTATGATTTTTATTGCTGTTACTTAGGGGTTAAAATATTTTGTCAGCCATTTTTACAATTTTGTCCTGCAGGCCATTTAAAACAAACACAATGTTAAATTCTGGGGAACTTTACAGAACAATCTCAATTTTTTCTGTATAGTAATGTCCAACCCTGCTGTACTAATTTGTCGAACAATAATAATGCCATCCTAGTTTTAATCTGGATGGATCAAGGCATATTCTATTTTTGTCAATAATAACAAAAAATGATTTACCTAAAATATACTGTCTATAATTTTCAAATAGGAACAGTGATCTTAAAATAGGTAAAATAGTGAGCTCTTCTCAGATTCACTCATGAATGCAAGTGATCATGAAATAATTCATACAGTTTACAACAAAAAATAAAAAATATCAGAATTCCGATGACATTTTTAGATATCCACAAAAAAGTCTTTGTAGACGATTGTTTTGCTTCAAACATTTTACATAATCACTAAATCATCAATTGTTTCCCAAACCAAAAGTTTTTTAATATGATGGCTTAAAAAGATATGTTATGGTAGATTCAGATGCTGCTCAGATACTATATAAAATATCTGTTTTGCTTACGACAAATCTCTACACTAATGTAAAACTGATGTTTATCTCGTTTCTGGATGTATGTATAATGTATTATAAGTGATGTAATATGATTTTTCAGATAAAGCAAAATAAGAGCATTAAGTAGTAAGTACACATTTTAACTGGTTCTAAGTTCCTCAATACTTCCTAAAGATCCTGTAAAGCACAGCTGTCTGATAATAAACATAAACAGGTCAATAGGTGTACCATAATTTTATTTCCTACCGGTATTTCCATTCACAGAAAGTTAAGGGCATATGAACCATTAAATTTGACCCAGCTTTTCAGTTTATTTACACACCTTGATTTTAACCTGTTAAGTAAAGTATTGGGATAGACATATTCACCAGCTGGACGTATTAAAACAAGCATTCATTATAGGATTAACAACAGCTACGTGCAGACTAATGTAGTAATAAATGCAAAAATTACATATCAGATTGTCATTGGAATAATTTATCATTAACCTTGAAGAATGCCTCAACTTGAAAAAAATTTAAAATCTTTGTGTACCTTATTTTTTTAATCAACATAATATATCTCTTTTGTGATAACTTCAAAATGTCAGTCAAAAAAGTATTATTATTTAATATATTTCATAATCTCCATATCCAATTTGACACTTTGATCATTTTATCATTTATTACGGTTATCTAAATTACTTTGATGATTTTATTATTTATTTATTTATTTATTTATTTATTTATTTATTTATTTATATACTGTCTTCATGTTTTAATGTTAAAATAATATGCATATGTTTATGTATATGTATATGAAAGTTATGAAAAATTATGAACAGTATTTATTGAGGGCTTCAGGGAAAGGCAAATTTTTAATTTGATTTAATTTTTTCATCATTAAATAAAGTTATTATTATTATTATCTGGGTTACCTAGAAATTGCAATTCAGAAAAGTGACCATTGTAGTTTCAATTTATTATCATTGGCCATCTGGCTAAGGGCAGTTTGTTTAAAATGTTGCAATAGCGTTTTACTTAGGATTGGGGGAAGATTGAATACACTGCCATAGTAAAAGTGAAATACCCTTGAGGCTTGAGCAAGATGAAAACTACAAATCAATCAATTTATTATCATGCAAAACATGATAAACTTCCGTGCACAGCAAAGCATTACTGGTAGATCTGGAAGGATAATGGATGGTGGATATGAACATTCGGATAGACTTGAATCTGCTCTGTCCGTATTGTATATGACTACATGTGCCAAACCCATTAAGATGTTAGGGAAATCAAATATGCCACACTTTCCTTTTAAATCTTCCAGATTCAAAACAAATGGTTGGAATTGTTTGAAATCTGTGAGTCGTTGAATAGATTTGTTCTAGTCGCCAGGTGTCTAGTGGGACGGTCATCTGGACTGTATGTCAGCAGAGTCCCAATGGTCCTTGTACAACTGACATACCCT
The DNA here is from genome assembly GCA_030265315.1 of Mopalia swanii. Taxonomy (NCBI): domain Eukaryota; kingdom Metazoa; phylum Mollusca; class Polyplacophora; order Chitonida; family Mopaliidae; genus Mopalia; species Mopalia swanii. The sequence continues at coordinate 6,340 of JARDVA010159347.1, read as the reverse complement.
CACTATATAGCCTGGTTTTCTACACTAGTCAACAAAAAACTGATCTATCAATAATGAGTGTTGTATGTCTATCCAGGGATCCAAATAGTGGGTGCACAGGTGCGCCAGGGCACCTAGATTTATCTATATGCAACCAGAATATTTTGTCAAGACTGTTAATAAAGTATTTAAGTGTAACTTCTGGGTGCACCCAAGTTTTTTGTTATCAGTCTACCCCTGTTTCTAACTGTCTATCTATATGTCAGTGAAACAAATATGAACTTATTTTCAGGCTGTCACAGAGTATCTTAAATTTGTCAGAGGCTTAATGGCATATATCAACTCCACTTTTCCATTTCTATTATTTACAGATTGGCGGTACATACTATCTCCGCCATATTAAATTCACAACAGAAAAAAACAGAGCAGCTGGGTATCTCCTCAGTTTCAGGTTAACCCAAACATATAAAGACTATGATAACTCCAGAGAGAGAGAGAGAGAGGGGGGGGGGGGGGATTCAATTACATCCGCAGCTTTTAATTAAAATATCATAATATCATGATAGGGTTTTAATAACATCAAAGGGCTGTCAAATCATACTTTATTGAATTTTTGTGAATCTAAAATTCAATTTTTTATTAAAGGTACTCAAGACAATGGCTTTTAACTATATCAATCCCATTATCCCTAAATCCATAAATAGGTTTGAATGTTCACTTAATTAGTCCGGTATTATAGTATAAAGTACTTTGTCAGGTCAGATAGAGGAGCAAACTAAATGACACGATTGTGAGCTACTTGAAACAACTGAAGGAGCTTGTTAGCCAATATATATTATGGCTTCAACCCTTGGTACATGTTCAAGCTGATATAACATAATTATAATCCAGTACATGCTTTAAATGAAGTATTTATTAAAATGTGTCATTTGCTATTGAGTGAGACTCTATGTTTAGTTTGTTTGTCCGAAATGGAGTCTACAGGCTGGTGTCTGCCCGTGTGGCCCTCATTTCCAAAACAGTAGTTACTAAGGACAGGGAGCCTGAATAAACATCAAATCCAAATTTGGCACTCGCCTTCTCTGACAGATAATTGAAAGGCATTTTGACAGATCCAAGTGGGGCCACTGGCTGAAAAACAAAGCCATGACATACAGAAGGCAGGTCCAGCGACATGTTTCCCAAAGTACCAGCTAGTGATATACACAGAGCCATCTGGTGGCGATTTGCAGCGATGGTTTGTTTTACAGTCCCAGCAGAAAGTTCCCACGGCTCTAAACTTTCACACTCTAGATATACTATATTTACTACAAAACTTTCCTTGGTCTACTTTGGAGAGCCAATCTGTAACCACCAGGAGGACTCCAAAAAGGTCTCTTAGCCTACTATCAGCATTGACTTAAAAACTTAAAAATACTTTCCACTAATTTTCCCAGCGCCTTTTAACCCAGATGTTTGACAAACCAGCTGGGACCAGTCAGCCACTGCCTCTCTTTAAGTCCGCTCAATGCATCTGGAAAAAATTGCGCCTTCACCCTTGGGCAGGGTTTTTTTTTTTGTGTATACATGAGACATGCCATTGCATGAAGACATTGGAAATTCAGTATGTGTTGGTTTTCACAGACAAGATACTCCCCAGCCAGTTGGTGCCTTAAGCGTATAAACATACATGCATACAAAGTAATCGTGATACACCAGTCATTTCACAAACCCTTACTACAATCAACTTTATGCAGTCGTTGGTGACCAACAAACACACCAACTTGATTATTAAGTCTAACAGTTATCATTATAAACCTATTTATTATTTAATTAATTGTTCTTTTTCTATTACATTTAGCATTTTATCAAAATTTGTGAATATTGTTTAGATTTTTTTTTTAAACTTAGTTATCAGTCCACACGTCCACAGACCTTTGGGCGAAGCATTTTTTTTTTAAATTTGGTGAACAGTAAATTGTTCCACATGACATTGCAAGACATCATCAGATAAAAAAGGGAGAACTACAAAATAATACCATTTTTCTTTTCAGTAAAGTTTTAAATTTTGTCATTGTTATCATGGTTGAAGATGTACTTGAAAGTGGGTCTCTTTCAGATACCTGTAAACAATATTCACATAACAACTTCTGAGAGACTGTCCCCATTGTTAATGCTCAGACCAGACACATGCCCTACGTTCAGCTCAGTTACACTCATTCCCACGTGCAGTCTGTCTGCTTTTTAAACCTTTTTTGCCCCATACCAATCTCACAGACAATCTTACTAGGGCTATAAAGAGCACTACGCAGGTAGCGACAGATTCAGATGTAACATGAAGCGACTCACAATACTCAAAAACCTATCCACGCTTCTCAAAGTAACTCCCGTCGAAAAAAGAAATTCTGATAGTCATCAGGTTGTACATGTAATTAAGCCACTTTTACCTCCAAACAACGTCTCTGTAGATTCCTGTACCATCCTTGGCTTATTATTATTATGATATCCTGTCACTAGGTTAAAGAGTGATATTAAGGAGGAGAGGAAAGCATATGACACTGTTTTAAATTCAAAATGCAAATTTATGTTTATGAAAATTAGTTTGGCTCTCACAAAGATGGATAAGGACTTAAAAGTCTTCCACAGACCTTTTTCTACTTACAGAGCAGTATCCAGAACTATTTTAGTTACGGAAAACGTATGGGCGCCCAAACTATTTCAAGCCCAAATTAATGTCAATAAGTTACTATTTTCGTAATATCCCTGTTAAAATCAACCTAAAACTGGATTCAGAACCCTGATTATGGGATAGGAATTTAGGATAAGAACCTGGGAAATTTGTCTAGAAATTGCCCTGACTTAAGTTATTATAAATGATTATAACCTATTTAAACTTCTGACAAAATGACTTATAAAAACAGATTTTAATTAAAGGTCTTTTAAGACCCCTTGTGCTCAAAATGGACAATTGTTTTTTATCCCGTTTATTCAAATTTCAAAATTCCAATCTTAACATTAAATTTAGGACATTAATTCCTTTTTCTGAGAGTTTAAATTATTACCAAGATTATTGAAACGGTGTTGGATACTAATGGACTTATCACAGCAGCCTAGGCTCCTCATTGTGTTTCTTTTTAGCATTTCTTCATTTGTTATTCCACTGGACATATAGAAATACTATCCTTATTTCATAATTAAGTTGTACTCAATACATCTATTCAGAGGCTCAGAGACATCCACATGCTGTTCTTCAACAGTAGACAGACTTGACAGCCAATCTTAAATGCCTTCTTCAGCCACTTCAGATTTTGGCAAATTCTCTACAAAAACCTGCTTCTTGGTTGCATTGTAAAGAGGATAATGCTGGCATGAAATGCAAAATTTTGGCAAATTTTTTATCCATTTTAACGTCTTTAAACGTCATTTTCCATTTTTATACCATTTTCTATGGTTGGACAGATAAAAAAAAGTCCACGGAAATTGTGTGTTGTCAATTGCCTCAATATAATTAGTAACAAAGAACCCATAACACCATTCTGCAGGAGTCCCCCAATTATTGAAAGTTAATATTTTTTATGAAACAGAAAATCAGCCTTGTATACAGTTATTTGTACAAAACATTGTCGCAATAGACCAAAGCCACAACTCCAAGAAACAACAAGATACTACTACATGTATGTCAAAGATGGTCTACTATGTCAAATTATTCAGTGGCAATCACAAAACACTGTCAGTTTCTGTTTATTTATAGTATAGCACTAAACTTGTTTGCATGTGTACTGCAAGTCATTAATTTATTTTTGAGGCAGAACTAATTTACTCACTGACTGACTTTTGAAAGATGAGATCATAGATCAGTGGAGATAACATGCTACCTGACACCACTCTTAATACTTAAAACCATAAAGTTAGCTTCAGTGATAGCATATGTGTATCTATTACCATCAAGAGACATTTTGTTTGATTTAGGTTAATGTCATACGCAAGAGTATTTCACTTATATGACGACGGATTGTCCACCTAACAATGATCCTTGCCTAATTGCGGTGGAAAACTGATAGGAAACCTTGTAAAAACCACCCTTGTGATTGCCAGAGCCCCATTATGTGACTTGCCCATATACCTGATTGTTGACAAACATTTTGATTTGTTTGTTTGATTGGGGTTTAACGTCGTACTCAAAGGCACCCCTGGAAAAAATTTAAAATTTCTACAACCACTAATTTTCAGGTTACAAATTTTTCACCAGATTCTACATACAGAGATTATGCTTCGAAAAAAATCTTAAACATCATTCAAGTACTATAGGATTAACTTCTATGCGATAAATTCAACTATTTTCGGTTTGACATCAATAATGAAGTGGGTTTTATACTAAATTATAACAAACAAAATTTAAAAAAAAAAAAAAAAAATTTTACATTTTTTTCATAAATTTCTCGCAAGACATAGGATTTCACGCGACCCATGGTCGCATGATTTTCCAGGCGTGCTCAAAGGTATTTCACTTATATGACGATGGATGGTCCACTTAACAATGACCCTTGCCCAATTACGGCAGAAAACCTGAGAGGGTAGGGTAAAAACCACCCCTGTGATTGCCAGAGCCCCATTGTGTGACTCACTCATATACCTAATTGTCGAGAAACATTTTGAAACAACTGTTTTTACCTCACAATCTGGTGCTAAATTTGCGAGCTATTTGGGTTATGTGGGTGAGAAATTTTACATTGTTTCCAAGGATGCCCACACCAATATACATGGAGAGCAAGACAAACTAAGACAATCACAGTGTAGCTATTTAATATAAGATATATTGCTACTGTATATTGTATATATTACAATTATTACTGTGTGAAAGTTAAACATTAAAAATTTTAAATTTACTTGTAATTGTCAAATATGTTAATTGATAAATTTAGTAGTTTTCATAACAACTTTTTTTTGTTTTTGTTGAAAGACTGGAAGGATAATTAGATTTTCAGTAGGGTCATTTTGACAGTTCATAAACAAAGGCATTAAAGGCCAACAAATCTGAGACTGGTTTGGCAGCCAGCCAATTGCAACTGAAGCCTTTTGTGAACATGTGGTAGAGTTTAAATTTCAATGGTAAGCCACAGTTAAAATATCACACACTTAACCTTAGCTGACTTTAAGGCTAGACAGTTGAAACAATGATACTTCAAACTGAGCAATACACAGAAGAAAAAAAAAAAGAAAAAAATACAATGAATTATATGGAAGAAATTATCAACCTTACAGAACATTAGCATCCACTTGACGGTAGCTACTTTAAGGGTTCAACACTTCAACACATCATATTACGGTGCTGTTGAAAACAGTTTGTCCCCCAAACTATTCCACAGCATTTAATTTTACAGGACAATCACAAATGCAAAAGTCTTAAAAATAAATTGAAATTTTCCTCCCTGCATTTAAAATATCATATATGTTATTTACATTTTGTTCAAAATATAATAAATTTTGAATAATTGATTTTTAATTACCGGTACTTTAAAAAAATTTATTTCAATGTTGTTGACATTTTAATCATTATACATACTCAAGGAAATCTCAACTCTAGTACCATTTAAGCAATCCTTTGCTTGAATTATTTGCCTTTATTAGGTAGTTTCCGTGTAAGGATTGAAGTATAATATGATCAATGGAGCTATTGAGAGAAACAGGCATGAGATAAGAGAACACACAACATTAGCATTACATCAGTTCTAAAAATAGACTGGAAGTATAAACTGGGTGGGGCTTGTCAGTGTTTTACCTAGTGATCTTGATAACATGAAAAAAGTCAAATACTAGTAGTTCAATTTGAGTTCAAACACACCTCACATTAAATAGTTAATACAGGAACTGTCATGAGAACAAACTGATATCAAAACCTACAATAGGCTTTATTATCTGTCCTAATCCACAGGCTAAGGACAGTGTAATTGATAACTGAAGAATATTTATGCTGTAAACTTTCGAGAAAAATTAATTCTCCAACAAATTGTTTTATTGTATAGAAAAAAAATATGGTTGTGCTGGTGTTCACTCTTTGGAAGTGCACTGCTGTCATATAAGTGAAATACCCTTAAGTATGGTGTTAAACACCAATTAATCAATCAATCTTGTAAGACCTACAAATCAGTCAAATAATAAATGAATGATATATTTTATGAATATAAAAAAATTGTCACATGCTCATCTATAGTCTAAAATGTAGCATTTCTACCATGTCTAATGTTAGGTTATCTGAGATTGGGATTTCAAGCCATCAGAGATTAATATAAGTCATCTGATTGGATTGATTGGGATGTCAAGTCATCAGGGATAAATAGAAGTCATCTGATTGGATTGATTGGGATGACAAGTCATCAGGGAT
>JARDVA010159237.1:0-10722 GCA_030265315.1 Mopalia swanii | reverse complement strand
CACCAGGAAGCACATTTCAGATAGGCTGTCGATCACTGTGCAGTTCCCGCCAAAAAGGCTTCTCTGACGTCCGCGCTTCCTACATATAGAGACCCGCCTCAGCGCCATGTCATCCAGCAACATTTTTTCACCATGAAGCTCATCAGCCAGGCCAGCACTGTGAAGAGGACCACGCCATTTCGACAGAGAAGAAACAAGCCAGCCTCATCGAGATGTCGTGGCCAACTGACCATAGACCGGTTCTTCCTACCATCAACTACCCCGTATTATAGCACCAACTACAGCCAGCCAGAGGAGATGGGTGACCCCACCTTACCAGTGGCCATCCAGGCGACCAGCAGCCAGCCAGAGGAGAGAGGGGATCCGTGATCACACAACCGCGTTGTGTGATCACACTTTCAACGGCCCTTATCAGGGTCACCCAAATTCTTCCGAAAGAGGTCTTCCTTAATTTTGCAATTTCAATCCAACACCAGACGGCCTACACTCAAAAGTCTCCATTTTTTAACAACAATAACACTCTCCACGTGGTCCACAACAACAACAACATCCACCACGTGGCCCACAACAACACACCACGTGGCACACAATAACAACAACAACACCCACCATGTGGCCCACAACAACAACAACAACACACACCACGTGGCACACAACAACAACAACAACACCACGTGGCCCACAACAACAACACCACGTGACTCGTACACCCTAAAACCCCGACTCGAACCCCCGCCCTACAACACCACGTGACTCCCCGACTCGAACCCCCACCACGTGGCATCACGGGGTGCCTTTCCCTTAGACGACGCGTGAAATCTCGTTACATCTCGTGAGCCCGAGATGTCGTGAAATCTCGTGGGGTGCCGTGCGCGCTCTCGTGAAATCTCGTGAGGTGCCCCAAAAATTACTACATAAATACTAGTGATATCTCGTGAGGTGCCGTCACTACTATTTATGTATTAATTTGGCACCCCACGAGAGCGCGCACGAATGCGACTCGAGTTGCTCACTCTATACTACTGTTATCTTATATGATTAACACAGTAGAACACTCTTGTGCCAGCTACAATTGCATAGTCTGTCCCATAATGCATCAGGAAGTCAAAAGGAGGCTACAATTGTGACATTTGGCCATGTGTTATTCAAACACTATCTGAACTGCTGTAGACTATAAACTTTGCGCAGATGTTGTGTAAAACACGATATATTGTCCATGAGTATTAGGGAAGTGACCCGGCGGCCATTTTGAATGGCTACGAACTCCTTAATAATTCTTCTTCCAAAAAACTTCTCAGACGATCAAATGAAAAATTGGTATACATATTATATAGTAAACAAAAAAGCATATCATTTAGTCAAAACTTATAGGAAAATTGTATTGGTTTAAACATTTGTATTTCAAAAAAAAGAAAAGAGTATTGGTGATCTCACTGTCTATATCAACAACGTTCCCTAAAATTGATAATTGTATTCGAATGAGGTCTTCAAAGGGGTCAACCGGAATGCTCCATTTTCAAAGTTTTTACAAATTGTCAAATAAAGTGTCGTTTCGTGTGTTATCTATTATGCTGAATACAATAGTATCATTTGTCTAAGCCATTCCGCACTGCATCTGGAAGCCAAAACTGGGCTAAGATGGTTAACTTTGGCTATGTGTTATTCACATAAATTCTATAACAATAGCTAAAGAATGCAACTAAAATTCTAAGAAGAGAAATGAACAGGACCATGGTTAAAAGCTATTTACTTTTTGTGATGATAAGTCAATATTATAAGCGGCACAATGTTGTGTCATTGCAATAAGATAGATATGTTTGTTTGTCAATGTAATAAGAGGTACATTGTTGTGTCATTGTTATAAGATGGATATGTTGTTTGTCAATATTACAAGAGGAAAATGTTGTGTCATTGTAATAAGATGAATAGGCTTCTTTTTCATGCTATAAGGGGCACATGTTTGTGTCATTGTAATAAGATAGATTTGTTTTTGTCGATATAATAAGAAGCACATGTCTGTGTCATTGTAATAAGATGGATATGTTGTTTGTCAATATTACAAGAGGAAAATGTTGTGTCATTGTAATAAGATGAATAGGCTTCTTTTTCATGCTATAAGGGGCACATGTTTGTGTCATTGTAATAAGATAGATTTGTTTTTGTCGATATAATAAGAAGCACATGTCTGTGTCATTGTAATAAGATGGATATGTTTTTTGTCAATATTACAAGAGGAAAATGTTGTGTAATTGTAATAAGATGAATAGGCTTCTTGTTCATGCTATAAGAGGCACATGTTTGTGTCATTGTAATAAGATAGATATGTTTTTTGTCAATATAATAAGAGGCACAATGTTGTGTCATTGTAATAAGACGGATATGGTTTTTGTCAATATTATAAGAGGCAAAATGTTGTTTCAGTATAATAAGATGGATATGATTTTTGGCAATATTATAAGAGGCACAGTGCTGTGTCATTGAAATAAGATGGATAGGCTTTTTGTTCATGTTAAAATAGGCACACTGCTGTCATTGTAATAAGAAGGATATGGTTTATATCAACGTAATAGCAGGTACATTGTTGTGTCACTGTTATAAATGGATATGTTTTCTTGTCAATATAATAAGAGGCCCTTTGTCGTGTCATTGTTATCAGATGGATATGTTCTTGTCAATATAAAAAAGATAGATATATGTTTTTGTTGTCAACATTGTAAAAGGCACATTGTTGTGTCATTGTAGTAAAAGACATAATGTTGGGTCGTTGTTAAAGGAGGCCCACCGTTGTATCAATGTAATAAGATACAACGCCGTGCCAACGTAATAAGAGAGAGTGTATTGTGTCTTTGTGATAAGCTACATGTATGTGTCATTGTAATAAGATATACACTGTTGCGTCATTGCAATAAGGGTTACATTGTTGTCACTGAAAAAATAGAGTCACTGATACAAGAAGAAAAAAATTAATAATACAGTAGTGGTGGTATTTATGTGACAGTATTGTTAATACCATTGGGAAATGTATTATTAATAATGTGAAAGTAGTGTTAAAATAATTGTTAAAATAGTGTTGCTGTTAAGTGACAGTGAATTTGATACAAGTCTGATGATACTGCTAATATTTACAAAGGGATAGTGTTTATATTTAAATTGACGGTATTGTTTAACATTGGCGATGATATTAATGTGGATAGTAATGTGACAGTGGTGTTAATGTTAATGTTCAGGTAGTGTTGATACTGATGAAACAGTGGCAATAGTGCTGATATTAATGTGACATTGTTGAACATATCAACAAGCTCTTAAAGCTTATAATAGTGTGACAGTACTGTAAATCCTTCCGTCCAAAAACGACGCAAATGATCAAATGGAAATTAAGTACTCATATATATGTACTTCACACTAATCCGCATTATGGAATCAGAACATTTTCTTTAATTTTATGCAAATCAGGTAAAAGTGTTCAGAAATAAGCTCAAATACATGTATGTTGTATTATATGCAATCAAAGATGTGGAACACAATAGTATCATCTACAATTGTTTAATCCGTCCCGTAATGCATCCGCGTCCCAAAACGAAGCCACAAATCTTCCACTTTGCACATTTATTATTCAAACTTCCGAAAGAAGCAAGCTTACTGACTACTTAATGCATTCCTGATATCATCAAAACGCCGGCATTGCTACTTTGGTAGCTATCTTTATAATTATTATTATTTTTATTATTATATACACTGCTTTAGGCTTAATAACTCGGAAACATATAAAGACTCACAGTTCAATTCTTTCCGTTGAACGTAGTTGGTCACATATACTTTCACACTAAGGCTTATTGTTTTATTAGAAGATGTTGAAATATTTCATGGTCATTAGGGCAAATTAAAATGAGGCTTTTTTTCTCGATTCTACCAAATTGGCCTAAATTAGCCCGAAAAGGTGTCGTTTTATATGTCATCGATGACGCTGAAACAATAGTATAATTTTTGAAAAACTAAATTCCTTACAAGAAAAGTAATTAAAACAGAAACACATTTTAAATCCCAGTATTTTGTGAGCCTTCTTGGTCAGTAGTGGAAAGAGTTGACATCGTCTTCCATGAAGAATATGCACAGAATTTCAACAGGAAACTTCTCCGCAACGTCAAAACTCTCCGTTATTGTGTAGTACGATTCATGCACCGTCAAACGATGCCAACGGTTTTATTTCGTAGAAGAAAGCTTAATTCCAAATTAATCGGTGAGATTGTTCTCAAGCTATCATTTTCACAAAACATAGGATTTAAAATTATGCAACGGTCGCCATTTCGTTTTAAGGAATTTTGCGAAATGCAATCATATCTTTTGTCTTAATAGGAGGGGTCAAGTTTCAAGTTAGAGTTATAGTGCTCACAACAAATACATACATGAATAGTAGCGGTGGACAAAAAGCAAGCACACCACAGCAAACAGATCTGGTGTTGCCAATTAGCTAATGCTCCAATTTGCTGGGACGATCAATGTCGATCAGTAGAAAATGTTACTGGTGAAGATGTCCTGGATATCATTCAGAACCCCGGCATTGCTTCTTCAGAAGCTATATTTATTATAACTATTACACCTGTGCCAGTTTTTCAGAGGTGAGTCGGCATATGCAGTCTTGATTGACGATCAGTGTTGTCAGTTGCGATCCACCTTTTAACCTTTTAAAGTAAACATAAGGTTATTGCTTGGGTTTTACCAAGGCTCTGTTATACATATAGAGACGAGGATAATTCTATCTTTAGAGAATCAACATTTCCTTAGTCCAAAGCAAGGTGATGATTTACTCGCAGGCCGGATTATAACTAGTCTTTAACTTTTCCACATTCTCCCTAAAATTCACAAACCACAGGAGAAATGGCATCAACCGTCTATGCCCCCATGTAGACCCCATGGAATTTCCTCTTAATTTTACCACTCATCGGAAAGTATTAATAAGCACGTCAAACCAATTGCCAGCAGACTACTGGTTTTATTAACAATTTTGAGGAATTTTCGAAAAAGTTGTCTGAAACTCATGCAGGTTGATAAAAACATCATATTAGTGACGCTTGAGGTAGAATCGATATCTAGACAGGACTTCTTTCTGTAAAAAATGCTTTCGATCGGTATTCCGACCCCGCCGCTCGACCAATGAGATATCGAAACTCAGTTTGAAAGGTGATGATTTCGAGTTCAATGTCCAAATATACCAGCAAATTAAGAGTTGTGCTCTTGGCAAAAGGTTAAACGCCAAGTGTGCTAAGCAGCCTCTATTGTATCTTCGATATTTGGATGGCATGTGTATCATTGCCACGCTTAATCAGCATGACCCTATAAATTAAACTGCAGCCTAATATCAGCCTTGGTAGAATAGATTGTTTAGATGTTGCGTCATACAAGGATCTCGATCAATTCAGACACAGTAGGGCTTTGGGTTTTATTGTTCTCTTAAAGCCTACAAGAATCTACTTGATCGACATGAAGCTATACAGAGACACAGGCACAACTGACCCATATAAAAGTGCCCTATGTTCGATTCCGCCACAGCCACTCGAGAGATTAGCATTGCAGGTGTGGGGCTTAATCCGCTCTTCAGGAAAGTCCGAGGAAGCTTGGAATCATCAGCCGTGGAATGAAGCTCAACTTTAGATGGTCTATTCCTAATTGACCACATACAGCGACTTAATCAATGGACAGTATATCAAAGGATTGCGTCGGATCAACAGATAGAAAAGGGAATTGTTAGGCCTATATTAGCTGAGTTAATACTGTTTTTTTTATTCAAATAGAGTCTATTTCTATGTTATTTTCCCCTTGAAGCAAAGAAAAATTGGTAATTGTATAATCTCCAAACACCATCTATAGCATACTCTAAACGCAACAGAGTTTTTTTTGCTCCTTCATGTAATATGAATTTTTCAATTTGAGATGTTAGTTGTGTCCTGTTGTGCATGGATTTTGAGTCCTTGCAGTATTTCTTTACGAAACAATTGTTTTGTCACTTTCTAGCTTGTGTATCCATACTCTCGGTATGGATAACGTAAGATTCCGTTCATGTTCTACCATTTCCTGAATATCCCTTTCTATAAATATTGAAATAATTGACATGTATCACGTGTCTATCAGATACAGCCTTTACATGTGCAGTTTGCATGGCCCAAAACAACATATTTTTCCATGGGATAGATGAACGAATGTTGTATGCGGAACATCGTTCGACACTTTTCGAACCGGTACAGTTATCTCGCGAGGTGAATGGAAGCAATTATATAATTCGAAAATGTGTAATGTATTTGTGACCGGGTGAATCCCGATTCATCTATTTTTTTTTAAATAATTGTACAGAACATTTTTTGCTACTATTTTGTGTATGGACGTTTTGTTGTCAAGTCCATTCAAATATGTTTTTAACAGTACAGGGGAGACTACTCTGTTAGCCATATCATGTACATTGCGCGGTCTCCTATGTATGCATTTTACGGTCAAAGGGACACGGTCTCAATCAAACACGTGGTTTCTATGTAGACCAGAAGCTGATCGCAATGTGCTTTATCAAGACATATTTGCATATAAAAATGTAAAGCTGTTGATTAGCGTACAGTAACAAAATATACACAGAACACTCACTGGCGGCAATACTGTTCTAATATTACGAGCTGTGCGTCTTTAAAAACAGTGTGGTCTCAGGTAAACTGAGTTAATGATAAACGCAGCTTAAACTCTGTCCCCGCACTTATTTCCAACGATTTGGCTTGTGTTACAAAGCAAGAAAAGTGTGATATCTTAGCCGTCTTAGTTCAGATAATTATGGGCCGGAATTTTTAACAATGTTTTTAAAATAGGTTATTATGTGCTTATTAAAAGTGTATCGCCAGTTCCTTCCTTGGGCGTATAATTATAGTGCGGCTACCCACACAGTGAGTAACTTTGATGATTACAACATACTGATACAAAATCAAACGCTTTCAGAGGAAATAATAACATGCAATTGCTTAAATGTCGTCCCATTTCTGAACACAAATTAACTTTCATTTTCGCTGCTCAATATTACCGTAATATTGCTGCACAAAGTTTTTGGTTAACATTTAATACAACAAAAACACATTATTAACTTGGAAATTCCTATTTCAAGGTGGAACTATTTTTCCATCATCCCGTCTGTTTTATACAATCAGAAATAAGCCTCGGAAGACCATACGCGCAGTAATTTGCTTTGAGCCTGCCTCAGCCCAGGCTAAGTGTATGTGACAATGCGAAAGTAGTCCAGTCGTAACATCCGAGGCGCATTGTATGACTATATTGTGTTTAAAGTAAAGCTTTTTGAAAAATCTTTATTACGGATAAATGTTTTTGCTGATTAATATTGACGGGTTTTTTCTTATACTCATCTTTATCAATGTAGTAATACCATTTATGTTATTTATAATTATTTTAAACTTAAACTCGAAATGTTTTCTTTGTTTTGTAGACTTTTACTCTTGTTGAGTGCTGTTCAAATATATTACCAAGTTTAGCAACATGATGACCCGATTTTGTGTTGGAGTGCTCAAGGTTAACTCGATTGCTAATTCTAACCTCGCTAGGACAGGCATGATAATATGTAAAATTATTTTCTACATATGTGAAATTCTTTTTCACATAAGCAAAACAAAACACAGAAACCCAACTATTTCACATATGTGAAAAAGAATTTGACTTCTGTAAAAGGAACTTTTATTTTTCATATGTACAAAAGAGTTCCACTTGATAAAGTTAAGCCTTAGCAGGGCACACTCCTAAGTTGAGAGAGTTGACCAGGAAATGATCCCCCTGCAGCGAGATTACAATAACAACAAAACTAAGCACAGACAAATACCTGTGTTATATATAGGTAATTGAGAGCAGAATGACAAAAGTCGAGCACTCGCATATATTTACAGGCAACAACGGCTTAAACAAAATCATACATTTTATCATGCGGAGGACACACGGGCGATTATAATCGCCGATCGCGGCGATTCTACAAATCGCTGAAGTAATCGCCACGTGTGTTCAGGCCAGCGACGGCGATTATGATCGCTGAAGCCAGTCGGCCCACCAGTCGCTCGGATCAAACATGTTTGATATTATCGGCCGATTTTGAATCGCCAGCGACTGATCGCTCGGAGTAATTAAATCGCCTGTGTGTTCATGCAAGCGACTACAGTCGCGCTATTCAATGCTGTTAAACCTATCTAAGTTCAAGTTCTTCTCACATGACACGCGAAATAGCAACTTCCACGAATGAAGTCTGGGTGAAATTATTTTTCAAATACTTCTGTTCTCCAATTTGAGTCTACGTCTGAATCTTCTTTTTATGAGTAAATATATTTCCGTTTTAATCTCGCCATATTGGACAAATCACGCGACTAACGTGGCTTTTTTTAAGGTAAAAAATACTCCGGATCGCTGGGTCAATCGCCAAGTGTGTGCGCTCAAGTCGGCGGACTACTTTCGCTGGCGATTTAGCTGGTGATCAATCGCCGCGATCGGGCGATTAAAATCGCCCGTGTGTCCCCCGCATAATCGAAAAAAGCCAATTACGGCGACAAACAAACAGTAAATATTATATCAGGCGACGGGTTTTTTCTTATTCAGTATTTCTATTGTAGTCTTCATCATTTTATTTTCCCGACGAATCAGACGTAATAATGCTCACTACAGAATCGGTCGCAATCGTGGGCATACCAAACAAATGTAGTTTCCTCGGTTAATTCTAAGCTAGAAAATAACAAATACTTTGCCAGACGCAGAGGGTGGATGTGCTTCTGATCAGATCGTATATTTTGAGCAAATTTATTGCCGCTTTATACAGGCTGTGATGGAGCAATCTGTAATTGAGGTGTTGGATGCTTTAATTTCAGATATCTACAAAAGAGTTCCACTCACCTTTTTATTTTACATAAGTGAAAAAGACGTCCACATATGTTGAATTAAGGTTTAATTTACAAGTGTCGAATTCTTTTTCACATATGTTGAATTCTTATTCACATAAGTGAAATTCTTTTAAATATATGTAAAATAAATAATTCATTTTTAATACATATCCGATAAAGAATTTCACATATATGAAATTCTTTTTCACGTAAGTGAAATTCCTTTCCACATATGTAGAATAAAGACAGAAGTGATAAAACGGCTTGCAATAGCCTAGAATTAATTTCTCGTAATTGGGATATACTTTATAAAATTAAAGGCTTAGATTTTACATGTTTACCATTAGAATTTGGATTTAATTTTTGCACCAACATATAGCGTGAATACCCAACGTTTGATCCAAGTGATAAAACAATTTCGTTTATTTTGAGCCAACGGGATCCAGCAAGACCTTAAATCTGAATAAAGTATTTTCAATATTAAACCATAGGTTTTGAAAGACATTTATAAGCGGGGTAACATAATTATACAATTTATGGATAACCGCTTCTTTTTGTGATACAACACAACGTTTCGATACATATGATGGACATCTCTCCACAAACCCAACTGCCAAATTGGAGCGTCAACTCAGAGCTTTCCTCAAAGAACTTGTAGACAACAAACAGATAAGTAAAGATTTATATTACACCCTAAATCCATCCCATCCTAAATCCCCATATGCTAGAGCTACAGTCAAAGTCCATAAAAATCCGATGAAAATCAGCCTACTTGTTTGCTCCAGAGACACAGTATTTTATGAATCTGTAAGGTATTTGACCAAATTACTTGCCCCATTCAGTATTGAAGCGTCTTCATACCGCAGAGATTTATCTGAACTGTGTGAAAAGATCAAAAGTATTCGACCAGCAGGACGACTGATAAGCTACGATGTAGTGGATTTATTCACAAACATACCCCTTGATGAGGCCCTCAAAATTTTACATGATCGATTATTAGAAATTCAATCATCACTGAACACCTCCTTACCTAAGCACAACCTATTTCACTTGGGACAGCAACCTACTCATGGCCTACCCATAGGATCACATTTATCTCAACTAATTACAGAAGTATTCATATCTCACTTTGAAACATAAACCCTAAAGTCATCCCCAGAGAAACCTATATGTTGGCTACGTGAAGTATATAATACACTTGTGATACTGGTATATACCTTCTACCTCTCCTATTTACCTGATGACGATACGGGCATATGTAGCGAAACGTTGTGTTCTATCACAAAATAAAAATGCTATCCAGAAATTGTATTATCAATATTAAACCATACCTGAATAGATAGCATAGTGGGAATATCTTTTTCTGGGAAATTCTACAACATCTCCGGGGCTCAAAGATTCTAGGGTGGTTTCGTTGTGTCTTCTGACTTCGTCTGTCATTTTCGTAATCTTTTACTGAAATGGTGCTAGCTGTTGCAAGTAGTTGTGAATAAATGACAGCAGTTTTGGAATCATTCACAGTGCTAGGCGTTATTCTGACTAAAACTTATTTCTCGTAAGTAGGATATAGTATTTTATAGGCTAAGTTCAGTATACACCGAGGCGTGCTCTGAAGGACTTCTGAACAGAACTGATCTGTGAGTGATCGGCGAACTTGCAAACAATCACCTGTGTTAAGGTGCGCACAAAAAGAACGCTTGCTCGCGATAAAAGCGAGCGCGATAAAGCAAGCACTTGTAATGTTGTTCATAATTTGCATGTGCCGCACAAAAAGCACGCTCGCTTTATCGCGCCTGCGATGTCAAGCGACGCTTGGAAAGCGTAAAGA
>JARDVA010159126.1:0-10723 GCA_030265315.1 Mopalia swanii | reverse complement strand
ATCATTTCCTATGTCACATATTTTTGTTATAGGCGACATTCGACAGGGATGTCAGAAGAGGGTTTACAGATGTCTTATTAAAGGCACAAGACGATTTACACGCCAAGAGGGGTAACTATATGATAAGCGACAACCAAGTGAGATCCACTTTGAAGGGTACTGTGGATTCCGGTGGGTATCTGAAGTGGAAAACGGTTTTGAAATGACACAGTCACAATAAAAACTACAAAGTGAAATGACAGGGCGGTTAATTGAGATAAATGGCGGTTCCATTCGTATCAAAAAGGTAAAATAAACTGAGTACTCACTCTACACTCGGTGGTAGAATGGTAAAGAGTGTTTGTTCTAGAGAGTGTATGCTTCTGGTATCTGACCTTCTTCTCACCTCCCGGATCGCAGGTTCAATTCCAGCGGGCCGTGCTTAGGTCGGTATGTCAGGAACCAGCTATAAGTACTGCATGTCTGTCGCAATAATGCCGACTTATGATCTTGTTGATTTAAAAATTAAGAAAGATAAATGCATAGCTGGATAAAGAAAATACAAAATGTAACATACGACGAATGTTTTTCGCGATCACCTCCAAATACATGTACCAACACGCATATCATCAGTTTTCACAATCAGGGATGGTACTCCTAAACGCTTGTTAGGCTTTTCAGTTTTCCAAACAATCTTCTGTTGTTTACGGGTTTGTCAGGATAAAGATTGGATCATCTCCTTTTACGAACGCATGTGTTAGCAGTTCCAAGGAGCATACATTCCGTTACTCACGCATGTGTTATAGTGGTTCTCCGAATGCTATTCTGTTATCCTTCGTCTCTTGGAACACGCGTGTCAGCGGTTCCAAGCGGCATATTCCGCTACCCACGCATGTGTTTCTCTGGGTATTATCCTGTTAGCCTACGCCTCTTGGAAGACGCGTATGTCACCGGTTCCAAGTGGCATATTCCGTTACCCACGCATGTGTCAGTGGTTCTACGGATTTTTCTTTTAGTTAATCTTCGTCTTGTGTAAGTCACGAATATCAGTGGTTCCTAGGCGCATATATAAGGTTACACACGCATGTGTCAGTGGTTCTCCGGATAATCTCTCGTTATCCTTCATCTCTTGTAGCTCATGCAAATGTCGTTGTTTTTTCTCCTGTGCGTCAGATATGTTCATTGTATGCTCCTGTTAACCACACATGGGTCGGCGCTTTTTAGAATCATTCTCATGTGGTCACACGTGTGTCAATGGTTTTTATGATGATCTCTTCTTAGCCACATGTATGTCAGTGGGATCTTCCCGTGTTTAAATGCAATGGTTTTCATGTTTTAACATTAGCCACTTTAGTGGCAATAGAGGTTTTGGTCCATGTCAGCAAGACGGGGTAGCATTTTGTGCTCAGTGACAAACACTACTTACCTTAATCCGCATGCAGCTTTAATAGCCACCATACAAGCCCGCGTCCGTGGTTTAGTGGTAGCGTCTGCGCTTACTAATCCCGCTTCGATGTACCGTTCACCGAATCAAGGCCGCCTGTCGACCATCAGGTATATGAGCGAGTCACACGTTGTGGTTCCGGCGATCGCGGGGGTGATTTTTACGAGGTTTCCTCCCGGTTTTCCATCGTAATAAGGCAAGGTGCAGTGTGAAGTGGACAATTAGTCGTCATATAAGTGAAATACCCTTTAGTACGACGTTTAACCCCAATCAAATAAACAAACAATTTATAGCAGCCATGATTTTTGTGTTTATGGTTACAGCCTCATTACCAACAACAAGTAATGAGTATGGTTTTCGCTATAAGTACCGTCGAAAATTGTGTTATCGGCCATGCAGTGAATGAGACGTTTCGATATTACACCCAGGAATAAATTTTGTTCGTTGACGACTGTTGTCATTGGGGGACGGCGAAGTACTTGGTGAGCACGCGTCGAATCGGGTATTTGGCCGTGGCATTTTCCAAGACCTTGGCATGGACGAGCTGGAGGGGTGGGCTGATTTGTATTTTGCGAATGTTCATTTGGACGTCTTGCTCAACGACTTTATAATCGGGCTAGTTAGTAAACTTAAGGGGTCTTTGGCACGGATGAGTCGCACGGTGACGTCCATGGTTCCCACCGTTGCTGCTGTTGAACTGCCCGGCCTTGTCTTTGTACCAGAGGGCTGAGGCTAGTTAAGAATCTTTCGCCTCGCGGCCGTAATACAGAACCGTTTCGATGTAAGCCCGGTAAGGGTACATGTTGGTGGAGGCACTCACCAACTTATCGTTCAAGCTGACATCGACCTGCTGCCATGGATCACAAGTTCGTGGGAGGGGGGGGGGACTTGATCCTCCTCCACCAAATCCGTTGTTCTCGTTGGTGGAACACCCTCCGCCTCCCCCGTGAAGGTGTTTAACCCACCGCAACTGGCTTGTCGCGTGTACTAGGTGAGGTAGGCCTGTCGAGCCTTCATCGTGTTAGGTGAAATGGGCCGCCCGCTTCCGTGGAAAATGTAGTGTCACGATCACCTTACCGCGGGAGAATGGTACAAAGCGTCCATAGTCGTCTCCTATATCGATTTCCACCGTAGTGAACTCCTTCTTCTGCACGTGGATGTATTGAATATGTTGAAATTCACGGATCACTTGTAAGCCGTTGTTGCGATGATCGATGCTCACCGTCCGCAACAGAGGGTCGAGGGTATCACCGAACACGCGATGCTATAATTATTACGTTGCAGTACAGGTACAAAGATTGAAGCCCGGTATCAACCTCGTCAGGTCGGTTCGGTACCCCATCGTACGGTCCGTGCGCCGGTGTGGTGACGATGTAGTCGAAATTCATTCCCATCAGCCGCTGCAGCCCCAAACTGAACTTTCTTCTGGAACGTGATTTGAAACAGCTGACGCGCTTCATCAAACTCGAAGATCAATGTATCTTTGATGTCGTGCGGCTGGGAGATATGGATGTGTTTCATCAACGTGTCTTGGGAGATGGACATTACCCTGCAGGAAGCGTTAGTCGGTGCATGGGTTCCTGGGATCGATGTTCGAGCTGGATGACGTCGATGTACAGAACACCCACTAAACCGGATTCCCTCTCACCCGTCAACCGGATAGTCTAGGGAGTAGGGTCGTGTAATGGGTGATCGTATTGTTGGAAACACACCCATATACTGTTACTCGGAAGGGTCATGTAAAACATCTCGTCTTCACAGACAATCACACGTGACTGCGGTGATGGAGGTGGGCGTTAGCCTTTTAAAAAGGACTTCAATGGAGAGATGTGAAAGACAGTATTAACTGGCTGGGCATTTGAGCTAGAATTTGCTATAATATCATAAGGAAAGGTTGCTACTTACTATGTAGTAGTGGATGGGTAACAGCGCACGTCTGACGGAGGGAGGGCTGACCCTAGGGCTGCCATAGGGTGGTGTGGGTGTCTTCCCGTGATGCTTTACGCGCCATTGTGGAGAAAAGTAGGTCATTTGGTCTAGCATTTGCTATTACATCAAAGGGAGTGTTGTTACTTATCATGTAATGGGAAGTGGATGACTAAAACAGGAAGGGTTGACCCTAAGGCTGTCATGGGATGTTGTGAGTGTCTTTTTCTGATGCTTTGCACGCGTCGGACTCTCGCAAGAGTTGCCGAGATGTGATGAGATTTGAGATGGGGTGCTGTGGGGTCACAACAACGACAGGAGAAGTGATCTCTCTTAGCTAAACATCACCAGCATGGCGGACACACCGTCACAGCATGTGTGCGGTCATGGCGTGATGTGGGTGTCTCCCGTGATGCTTTGCGCGCCGTGGACTCTCACGGGAGTTGACGAGACGTGACGAGAGTTGGCATGGTGTGCTGTGAGGTCACAACAATGACAGAAGGATTGATCTCCCTTAGCTACACATCAGACCTTTAAGCGAAGACGGGTGTGTGAGACGAGCCAATCAGCGGAGCCGAGGTGTGAGATGGACCAATCAGCTTGGACGCGGGAAGTCACTTTCGGACGAGGCTCCTCTTCTCTGTCACAGTCGCACAGCACCGGACAGCGGTGGCGTGACGTCGCAGCAGTACGTCGTGGGGTCGTGGCGTAGTGGCACATATGCATGTGCCAACACGCCACGAAGAACTGCTGCGGGCTTTTGCGGAGTCGTGCGGCGTCAGGACGCCGTCATGTGGCGTCGTTCTGAGGTCGGCGTTCTGCGTCGTCGATGGCACCGCATGACGCCGAAGAACGCCCACCGTGAAAGGTGACGTAGGTAAACTGTCTTGGCCATTTAACCAGCCCATGTCTTTCATGTCCCTCAGTCGGGGGTTTACAGCCGAACAAGAAGGATGTCTTTTGTGTGCAATATTTGTGAGCGTAACTTTTCTAGAAATTACGATAGGATGTGTCATCAATTAATCAAACATCCCGTAGAAGGCAAAGAAAAATATGACCATGGTAGTGTTCAAGATGATACTGTTGAAGAAGACGAATAAGAAGGCCTTCAGTCTGACAACGACGACCTGTCGGTATCGTCTCATTCGAACGAGAGCAGCGATGCCGAACGCGGAGATGACGGCGATATGATGACGTCCCGTCCGCTGAGGTATGGGATTACATAGTCAGCAGCGTCTCGACAGCTTGAAAGATAAAATTATCCAAGAGGCATGCGATGAAATGGACAAACATGCCATGCAAAAAGCTTACGAAGTTATCTTACCCGACATTCGTAAGTCGATATCTTTGCCTGAACACGCGTTGTCTCGACATAAAACCGGATCCTATACACCGAGAAGTCATGAAAACAAAGCGTTGTTTGGAAGACATGTTCGAGATCCAAACGGGGGAGGCCTTCAGTAACGCTGTACGGATGAGAAAGGAGCTATTCGACCAAGTCTAACCTTCAAAATACCTCATGCAGATCACCGACAACGAAGACCAGTATAAACCTTAGCGACTCGGATAATGCCGTGTGATTCACTCGGATCAACGGATACAAACCAACCATTCATTTTTTCCATATCATACCATCATTAAAGTTATAATGCAACATTATTTGAGTGGTTCCCGTGTTCTTTGTTATGACCCAGAGGAATCCCACCGAGGCCGTCGTTTACCCGTCGTGACGCGGGAGAGCGCCGCCGTAGCCTCGAGCGCCTATACAGCAAAGGCCTATAGGAGTAGAGCGCGCAACTGTACCGCGTGCCTCGTAGCATTCACAGTTGCAACTTCCCATTAATGGAGAGCAAGCTCTCCTACCACAATTTGAAAACTTGATCTAAAAAAGACCAGAACTCTGCAAGACCAAAAGCAGTCCAAATCTTTTGTTTTGCGGTTTTGTTTAGTGATTCGTCCACGTATTTATGTCGCAATTTTCTCTTTCAAGCCCTGAGGTCATTTCTTGGGAGCCAATCAGCGTAAGTATGACGGTTTTGCCCGGATACAGCTGATACAGGCATCTAATTAGATAGTCTACGTAGTCCTTAGCGGTTTTTAATATACCTTTGTCAATCTCGGCCTATATCGCATGCTTTAGCCACCAGCTAAACTAGTTATATTCTTAACTAGAATCTGTTCAACCTCAGAAATTGTATCCCCAAAATAACGAAAATACTGTTAATCTTCACTTTGTAAAAGTCACAAAAATTATCATAAACTGGTTATAGTGTAGGCCTGTATACTCCGATCGCCAGTTTTCGAACAGTTAAGAAAATCAACGCGTCCTAATTAAACTTCAGGCAGTTCTCTGGTGATACAGTTCTCTCTGAGATATCTACAAAATATTACTCTTACATTTTTACTTCACTCTGCATCAACAAATTACGAGGGAGACAAGCAAAATTAATGAATTGTTCGAACAGCATTGCTTTTGGTGATCGGTCGATATATATAAAACTGCTGTATGTTATGAGCGTAGCACTTCAGCGTATGTGCGCTAAAAGACGAAGTCACGGTCCTTATCAGATCAACAACCAATGTCAAAAGAATACATGATAGATTTTATCTTCAGGAGAACTATGGGTGACAGAAATCATCCGGCCTTGGTCATCATTGGCAATTGCAATGGCAAGGTACAGGAAAAGCACATGACGTAAAGCAATATGCAATACTTTATTCAAACAGGCTCATTTACAGTGTCATTTGTACCAACAATCTCCTCCAATCACATCACCGACGGATGAAACTCGTACGTAAAGGGAGGTAACCGAAGACCAGCTTTGGGCACAAGATTGTTACAGTGTGCGACACCACATCAGTTAGATTCCTGTTGCCCCTTGGCCAGGGCCGCCGCGACAATTTTTGGCCCCCAAGGCAAATTAAAACTTGGCCCCTCTCCTCCAATAGGTCACCAAGGCCCTATATGAAAGTCATTAGTGAGCCCCTTATATTCCTGAAACCTCTGTCCAATTTAAAGAATTTTAAATGCACCACACAAAATTGTCAATCACATATTCATGAAAGCCTACATTTGGTTTCGTTTGCCTTGCTCGAAGTACACGCAGGACTTTTTTTCCTCGTCTAGCTTGTGGGCGCCTTAAATCCCAGAGGCCCCACCGGCAATTATCAGGCTTGAACGAACTCGAATCCATGCCTTGTAGACCCCTACATCGAAGTAGAATTAGAAGGCGGGTACTCTAACCACTAAGCCACGGCTGTTGGGTTTGAAAGAACCATAGTTCAGGTCAAGAAGACACAGTTTACAGCCTCCCAACTGCATTAAGAGGGTTGGCAGGAAAGTGAATACTAGTACTTGTTAATATAGAAAAAATAGTTTCCGACCAGTCAATATCAATTTCTTTATTGTTATACCCAGAGAAAAAATTTCACCTTTCTTAGTCAACAAATCTTCTGTAAACTGACAAAAGTATAGAAATAAGCTGAATTTTGTATCAAGAAAACTTAAAGGAAAGAAATTGTCATTACTGTCATGATGCGTGTTGAACCAGCCTGACATATTATGATCATGAATGTTAAACAAAAACCAAGGGCAAATTAATACTCTTCTGCTGTAGGCCTATTCAACTTTTGGATTGTTTAATTTGGATTAAACGCTGAGTGGAATGTCTGGTACGACCTCGATCTTTAGTTTTGCCACAGCATTAACATATCCAAATATAGCCAGTTGTTCTGGGTCTCTGTCTAACATCGCCTTTGATAAATGCTGGCTGGCGTGGCTGCAATGTCTATGGTGATTTTTAACTTCTAACCTTCTCCTTGTGTAATGGATCCATTTCTTCCGTGTTGCCAGATCTTTCGGAAAGGAAAGGAAAAGAAAGAAATGCCACATCCCTAGCTTCTTCATTAAGCTATTGCAGCCGTATGTTGCACATTGTAACGGCATACTTCACGTTTTGGTGAAAAAACTTTATGAAAACTTTAAGAAACGTCGATACAGCGAGTGGTAAAGCAAATCAACACAGTGGAGCGAATGTCAGCCTAAAAGCTTACCCTTACTATGACGTCACTTGTCAGATAGCCTCGCTTTCGATTCTCAAATATGCATATTCGCCTGAGGCCCGTTTAAGGCTATTTCACTCAGTCCAATGGGTGCAGAAAACACCCTTGGCGCCAATGGCAACAAATCATGACAATAACAAGACAATACACAGACATCACAAAACGGATAAGCTTCCTGTTGCCCATTATAGGCATTTGCTAGGCTCCAAGAGCACCAGGTAGCACTCACAGGGGCACCGGCTTCATGTTTTCATCTTTCCGGCTGTGCAAATCACTCTTAAACCCCCTAGATAATATAAATGCTCTCCCTATAAACCCAAATGTTGAGATTATTTTTTTATCTCTTATCGTTATACATTCAGATTAAAATGAATTTACTTTGTTCCCCAACACTTGATTTATATTGCAGATTTTCATATTTTATTTCGATACCACCACCTTCAGCTTTTTTTCAATTTCAGCCAAAGCATCACAGGCTGATTTACTATTGGGTTCTTCCTTTATACATTGTAAAATATCCAATTTTGCAAATTCAAAATTTCTCAGTTTGACATTGGCTTGACTTCGACGATACAAGCCCTTGACATTTTTTGGTTGAATTTGTAAAGCCTTTGAGCAGTTTTCCACAACAAATCCCCATTGTTCTGATTTCATTTGACAAGCTGCCAAATTTAAATAGCAATGGCATTTCGTTTTGTCCCATTCCTCTTCAATTTCGTTTGGCAGATCAACAAATTCGAAAAACAGCAGTATTTTTAAAGCTTTGCTGTAATGTTTGAAAGCAAATCGGTAATTCCCTTCTTTGAAAAGTTTGTTCCCTTTATCCTTAAGATTCTGTCCTCTTTGGAAACTTTCAGCAGCAGTTATTTCATTAAATAACTTTTGGGGTTTATCAAATGAGATCAATTCAAGGGTTATCTCCCTTTGGGGTAACTCTTTATGTTTACTCCCATCATCTGTGTCTTCCAAGGAAGAAGAAATTCCTGAATTAGGGTAGAGCACAAAATGACTTTGTTCAGCTTCCACCATGGTCTTCAGGCAATGTTCAATAAATTCTGTGTAGTCATCTTCAGCTTGCCCAATAATAAAGAGTTGGGTTTTACTTTCCTCAGAATTTTTTGAACTATGTTCCATGGTGATTCGCACTTTGCATTCACTGTCATCAAGAATTGGCCTAAAAATCCCTATTCCTTTTCTCACAACTTTTTTTACCACTGTGCCATAATGGGTCTTCCATGTGAGGTTGTTTTCACCAGGAGACTCTTTCTTTGTGCTTTTCGCCACAGGGTGTACTTGGCCATTTTTTGTCTCCATTTTCTGTCAATGTCAGAAATACAGTAACAATTATTATAACTAAACATATTGTATTTTTGTTTCAATTGGGTTTATTTAAAGACACACTGAAGGTTATTTCACTCATGTGATGTGATGGCGTGCCAGACCAATAGGTGAAGAAAATCACCCTTGAGGGCTTTGACGCCACTGGTAACAAAGTACAACAACACAGGACTATCAAAGGACATAACTGAATACAGGACACCACAAACAGATCAGCTTTGTGTTGCTCCTTAGCTCAGAGAGCACCAGGGCAAGAAAAAGCACCCTCCAACAGCCCACTAAATCCACAGAACTGACTGAAAAGGTCTGAAACAAAGAGTAGCACATCAGTCAAGAATCATACATGTATGTACATATATAATATGTTTGTTTGTTTAATAAATTAATTGGGGTTTAACGTCATACTCGAGGATATTTCACTTATATGATGCAGATTGTCCACTTTACACTGTTCCATGCCAAATTACGGTGGAAAACAGGAAGACACCTTGTAAAAACCAGCCCCGCGATTGCCAGAGCCACATGGTGTGACTCACATATATCGGTGGGTCGATAGATGAACTCGATCCTTTGAACATTACACGATTGGTGTGAATCGGAGGGGGAGCCATTGTAGAATTAGTCCGTCACTCTCAAAAAACGAGATTTAAGTGTAAAGGATCGATGAATAAAACAGTATACTAAAACCAAAAAAATACTGTCAGTAAAAGGGTAACTAACCCTAAGTCCGATCCCCCGAATCAATAAAAAAGAATGAATTCAGATAGGCTATGAATTATACAAGGACACATACATCGTCAAACTCAGAAGAAAACATGGCGGCGGAGTTCTTCGTCGACTGTTGTGTAGACAAGATATAACATATAAGCTTATTGTTGTTATTCGGGCGTTTTGGTAACATATCTAGACCCTTAATTACCAGCAATGCAAATTAAACTGGACTGTTTTATTGCGCTGTGATTTTTTTTTGGCAATGGCATGTTTATATGCTGTTTACAGGTGACGGACCAATTCTACAATTAGACCGAATTTACTAGTGACAACTCGCGTGAAGCAAACCCGTTGACGTTTTGTTTTATCCTTAAACTGGGCTTATATTTTGCCTTTTACAAAAGCACACCTTATTAGCTATCCCCTAAGTCTAAGCTCTTAACATCACCGCCAATCCGTGGCAGCCAAAGTTTCCCCAGCAAATCATGTCTCTGTGTTACACTGAAGAATAGGAGAGAAGGGAATTCCGGAAATTCCCCGGAAGTAGGGGAATCCCTGACGTCATCGGCGCACGGAAGTCGGATATGTGAACAATCTGTCATCGCAAAACACATCGTGAGTAACTTTACTGTTAAATACTGTTTTGTTTTGGATAGAGTTTCCGGTGAATTATAACACATCTCACATAAGCCAGGAAAAGCTTTATGTTTATGTCTTTTTATGGAATTTTAGCTCAATCTGTGTACAGTAAATGTATGTTTTTGATCAACATGATGTTGTTGTTGTTGCGTTCACACGTCACGTTTATAAATCAACCCAAGACCAAGGTTCGGATTTGACTCACAGAGTCTTTGTGAATATAGTTGGCTGCGTAACGTATGGACCACACAATGTCGATCAAAATTGTCAAAAAAAAGGGCTAGAATTTTGCATAAGATTAAAGAAGGTTACTCGTTTTGAGATACAATTTTAGGCTAGTGACAGATAGCCAGGCTCGTAGTCGTACAATTTTTAATAATTGGTAACATTTGTCGACAGTAAATCAGCCAGCATAGCTTTTAACGACTATAGCATGGTCTCTTCACGTCGAAAAAACATGATGAAGCAGGTGTTTTCGAACGGGAAAAAGCTGTCCCCATCGGACTGTTATGTATTGAGTCTGTTGGGCAAATCTTACCTTCTTCCATTGTCTATCGATGGTATAATCCACTGAATTAGTTGCCACAGGGGTGATATTGACAAAATTCATTTTGTCAGAGCAGT
>JARDVA010158794.1:0-10727 GCA_030265315.1 Mopalia swanii | reverse complement strand
TCATGAACTTTAAAATTCAACAGAATTTTATTTGACTTCTTCAATTCATCCTTTAGTTCAATTTTTTTACTTTCTAACTCACCTTGTGTTTCATATAAGCCCAACTTAATTGCAGTATTTAATGCCTTAAGAGATTTATTTTGACTATCAAGCTTAACCCAATTAAGTGCATATTGGGGATCTAGGCCTACAAAAAAAGCATTACAAATACGCGCTTTACTATCTGCTTGACTTGCAAAAAA
This sequence comes from Mopalia swanii, assembly GCA_030265315.1. Taxonomy (NCBI): domain Eukaryota; kingdom Metazoa; phylum Mollusca; class Polyplacophora; order Chitonida; family Mopaliidae; genus Mopalia; species Mopalia swanii. Next base: position 10,485 of record JARDVA010158794.1, on the reverse strand, counting down.
ATTCAGAGGTTTTGCATAGGCTTGACTTCCTGATCTAACAAAATATGACAACATACTTCTTACTGATAAATCACTTGTATTGGGTAAGTTGAAGAGTGCTACTCCCAAGAGTTGTTTCCATTTTGTCAATGGAAAAAATTTGATACTCTCCTCTTCATCTAGATCAGGTGAAATTGGCCACTCTTTAGTATTTCCTTTTATTATTATGCGGTTAGGCCTATTAACTTCTCTAGTTACAAGGACGCGTTCATTGAAAAGAGAAATATCAATACTAAAGCTCCAATCTTTTAATTCATTAATACACACATCACTTCGACTTGCATCACTTCCTAGACAAAAATTGATAATTGAAATAAAGGTAGACTTGCCCTGGCTATTAATTGTTTTTGTTTTATTAGCAGTATCTTTACGCTCTGCAACAATAACATTTAACCCTTTACCCAGTGGGACTGTTTTAAATGAAGCTTTATTTGAGAAAACACCATGTATCATCTATTCGACCTTGCTAATAAATTATCCTTAATGTCTATCAAACCAAATAAATAAAGCATATCTAATGCTAAAACAAACCTTTCATATGTTTGCACGGATGGGGATGATTTTATTTCCTCCCATAATGTCGATAAGAAGGTAGGGCTTTTAATACGCTGCAAAATTATAGCACCAGCATTTAACAAACATTCATTTGTAGTAATATATTTAGTTGGTAAAATCATTTTTCAAATACTTCACAAATTTCAAATAAATAGGATAAAACGACCAACCCTGCGGCCTTGCGTTCAAAATCTATTACACCACCACAAGCAAAATCTAACATCCTCTTAAAGAGTTCATCTCCATTAAGGCCTTCTTGAGTATATAGTTTATCATATTCTTTTTTAAATCCAGCCGCAAGCTTTTCAGAAAATTTATCATCATAAATTTGTTGATTTTCTATATATTTTATTACTTCAGGATTACGGCTTATACCCATAACAATGAAGTTGTGAATGGATGCAGACAAGTTATTTTTTTTAATCTTTTTTGCGGGAGGAATAACATCAAACTGTTCTTCTGCTTTCATTGCCTCTGATGAAACAAGGACATTAATAACATTTTCCAACTCTGTGAAACCCACATTCATAACGGCCGTACTTATACAGCTTTTTACCCAATTCTCATGATTTTCTTTCATTTCTCTGAGTTTTTTTATGGTATACTCACCAACATCTTTGTCAATAATATCGTGATGTGTTCCACAAAATAAAATCCAATTTTCATATGTATCTAGCTTCTCTTTGGGATATAAACTATCTCCTCTGGGGCCATATGGGCTATGAGCAACAATATGTGCTATCTTACCAATTTGCTTTTTTTTTCCACCTTTTAGAATAATGGCGAGATCTTGCTCACAACCTGGGAAGTTACAACGGTTTGCTGCTTCTCCATATAAAACTTTAACATTAGACATAGGAAATTTTCTTGCCATATTCCACCCTTAAAGGATTATTCAATAAGATAATAAGACTTAATAATAGAAGAAACGCGCCAACAACACAACCGTAACCAACCTAAAAACAATTAAAAAATGACATTTTAAGCATCATTTGATAGCTTAAAGACATATTTTATAAAGCAGGAGAAAGAATATGTTCAAGAAGCTATTTATTTCAGTTTTACTTATTGCTGGCGTAGCTCATGCGCAAAAGCAAACTTTATTCAATGGTGAGATTTATCGAGTGGATGTTAAAGATGGCAATAGTTATGTTCAAAATAAACATATCTCAGGTAAAATTAATCATTTTGAGTTTTATTCTATGGTTGGCTTTGTTTGTTCAGAGTATCTTAATAAAATGAAAGGTGATATTGTTATTGTTGATCAGGATGGGCAGGAGCAGAATTTTGTAAATAATGGTGTGGAAATATGTAAATCTTTAAGCAAAGATGAAGTTGCTGATATGTGGATGCGCAAACCCAATGAGAAAATCAAAGCTGCCACGAGACCAACCCCAAAATAATCTTGAAAAACAACCGAGAATAAATTATAATATATTTATTGGAAGGATTTATAGCTAGCTATGGCGATGATTAAATTCTTGGCTGCGGGTTTAAGATATGCTCTTAAACCCGCGTTCCTTTATAAGCTCAGCAGCCATAACAAGCTTTCTTATCTCAGTATAGCATATGTATCAAGAGTTTTCTTGATTTTGTTTACAAAGTAAGCCTCACCTTTAAATTTAAACATTTTATAAAAATCATCTTTTCTAAGGTTTTTGTAAGGTATGGATAAGAAACCGAGGATAAATGATGATGAGATCATAGTTGTCTTTTCAGGGATAACAATAGTTATTTGATCATTATTTTTAAAAGAGTTTTTTATATATTTATCGTAAACTCTTTCTCCCTACCAGAAAGAGAAGTTGTCTTACTTCCAAAAGCGATTTTTAAATCAAACATCATTATCAATCTTCTTTTTTATATAGTAATTTGCCTTTTCTATTTTTAGCTGCTGTAGCTTGCCGACCTTTAAAAAACGTCCAGCCTGCCATTTGCCCATTGGCTCCATCGATAATCATGGTGACGGTTTCATTAGGTTTTATAGTCTCGAATGTGCGAATATAGGTACGCCGATAAACCACTTTGCCTGTAGCATCGGATTGTTTGAAACCGCCCCAAACCTCTTGCGGGTCTGTCAAAACCTCTTTAATAAAAGGCAAATAAGAGCTTCGGCGAATATCGATATGATCTGCGACAAAGCGACTATCTACATAAACCTCACCAACAGGCGTAAGCAATAAGCCTACTTCTCCTAAATTATGCTTTATAGTTGCAGCAACCTCTTTAGCTGTTTTTTGCGCTTTTATCGGGATGCTCGTTGTGGGTAGTTGCGGTAATTTTTTCGGCAAACCATAGCTTTCATAATTACCGCCCGTTATATCCGTCCAGCCCTTACCTTTTGTCAGCCAAACTTGCTCGGAAACTTTATTACCAAAACCAGCCTGACCCGGATTATATTCAAAACCACTTGATATACCCTTATAACCTGTTGTCTCAACATAACCTTTGGCTGTTTTCTTAATCCGTTTAACCTTAAGCTTATTCATATCTTCTTCTGTGGCCATATCTTCCACTTTTAAGCCATCCATATCAATCTCTGTTTGTGATATAGATACAAGCTCGCAGCGACACCGCCACCCATTTTTTGGGCCATAGATATCCCAATATGGATCATCAACATATCTAACCGTTCCATGTAGGGCAAGATGCTGCGGCCTTGTACGCCCATCGCCAATAACAGCCACATAACGAACATAAGGGCGATATTTTTTATTATGCTGAATTTGCCGCCACCGGCCCGCCGCATGAGCTTGACCGATATTGGTATCAAAAATAACTTTACTTCGCCAATTACGGCTACCTTTATAACTCCAACCATGACGAGCAACAATCTTATCAAAGTCATTTCTAAAGTCGGCTAAAGTGCCACCACTTTCAATCGCCTTCGCAATAGAGCCCTGAAAATCCTTAAGCATGGCTTCTTTCATACCGCCCGTGACCATAAAAGCACGGCTATGGGCCTGAGGCGGAATATCGGCCCAATGTTTTGTTGGTATTGATACTTTTTGGCGCATATATTCCGCCGCCTCTGTGAATGCCGATTTTTTCTGAAGCTTTTTAAATGCCTCTAAAGGGCTAGTCATCTTCCCTCGCCCCGATCATAGCCGCAATCTCTAAGGCCAAACCAATATTAGCCGTTAAATGACCATTGGGTAACTTAGGGTATAATCCTGCTAACTCATCAGACAACTGCTCTAAGCTCGTTATATTTTCAGAAAATATCAAATCACGCATTATGCCAACCATGGCTTCTATATCATCTTGCGTAGCTTCAGAAAGCTGATCTGTAAGGCTATCTATTGGGTGATCATTACTCTGTTTTGCTAGAATTTCAACAGGGTTGATATCCGCAAAATCTTTAGATCCGCCTGCGGCTGTACTACCAAGTAAATCACTAACACGATTGCTTGCCGGTATAAGCTCGTAAATATCGCCATAACGTTCCGCAACCTTATCTTCTTTGATACGATAGCCCATTTTATACATTGTTTCATCTTGTTTAAGCTGGGCTTGGGTGGCCTCTGTATTGGGAATATTTTTATAAATCTGCGGCGGACTCGCATGGGGGAAGTTGGCCTCAGACCACCATCTTATAATTGTATTATTCAAACTTTCACATAATAGATCACTATCCGCTTTTTGATAATCACGCATAGTTCGAGAATGCGCTTCAGATGTACCCACATAGGGGCCTATATTGGTTGTGCCTTCTTGTCCTAAAGTCAGCTTATCGATACAACCATCCCAATAATCAATAAACTTCTCATAATTATTATTAGAAGAACGCACCGCCTCTAACATATCAACTTCAAAATCTGCTGAATGAGCAACTGCATCGGCAAGCGCAAGCTCTTCTGCTGCTTCTAAAGCAGCATCTTTCATTTTATCATCTGCATTATTGGGATGTTTGGCCCGTGCTGTTGGTTTTGCATATTTCTCTAAATAAACCGCCCAAAACCGTACACCATTTTTTTTAAACCAAACAGGCCAATAAAGCCAATAAGCCAAACCTTGCCCCATGGGGGTATCATCATCATCTGCGCCTATAATAAATGTCCAAAATTTTCGCTCGGGCATTTTTTTAGAGCCATTAAAGCCTTCTTGCAAAAAAAGCTCACTCTGATAATTTAAACGGAAACGTTCACGCTTTCGTACTTTTATAGCCTCAATAGTTACATGGCCATCTTCAAATCCCCAAATGACTTCCGCAACAGCATAACCGTAAAATACACCCGAAAGCATTTTACGACAAATATCATCAAATTTTAAATTTTTAATAACAATATCTAAGGCTTCAGCTGCTTTTTTATCCTCTGCACTATCTCCGCTTGGATGGATCACCCACTCGCAAGCAATAACCGCATTTTTACGTTGCTCCAGCCCTGTTTTAACCTCTGTATCCTGCAATAGCTTTTTATAAGTAGCAATATCACCGCCAACCTCATTAAGGATATCATCAAGAAACAAATCTTGATTACCCATATTTGCCATTGCATCTTTACCGCTAACCGCAATATTACCAACCTCGCCCTTAGGTAAAGATGCTTGCTGCTTCTCTTGTTTTAGATGCGTATTATTTACTTTTTGCTCTTTGGCCATTTAGTAACCTCGGCTTCCCTTTAAAATGTTATTACCCTTCGGCATATGGCGGTGGCCACTCGAGCGGCATGAGACATCTACCGGATATTCTTTTGTTTGTGCAAAGGCAAGCATATCAGCTACCGCACTATCGCCATGGCGTGTGTATCCTTGACCTTTTTGTCTTTTATTCCGATCTATTTTTGGAATACCTCGAATGATCTGAACATCACGGTGATCACGTGCGATTTGCTCATCGGCTGGAACAGAAATCGTACCATCTTCAAAGGCTGCTTTTAACTGGGGAAAATGCTCATTGTAATATTTATCATTAAGCATAACTTGATCAACCAAATTATGCCCATATCGATCGGCAAAATCTTCCGCTATATTCGATCCAATACCAACAGCATCAACACCAACTCCCATTAATTTAACTCGATCCAAAATAAAAAAGAAAATCTGCTTTTGTTGTGCATAAGGCATATTACTTAACTCAACAACAAGGGCCGTCTTACGTTTTAAATCCTTCTCTAAACCTGTGAGCCATAATACGCTTAAGTCACTTTTTCTACCAACATCAACGCCGCCGCCATAAGCAAGAGATTGATCCATATGATTAACAAATGGCTTTAAGTCTAAATCGATCCAATCATTGATTATAGCCTCTCGGTAAGCTGGTGGCTCATGAACGAAATCGGGATCAACCTGCTTGCGAATAATCGGAATATTTTTATCTGTGCGCCCCTCATAAAGCGTAAGCGGAAAATAAGTCCCCCCGCTATTACGTGGCTCGCAAAATAGCTCTTCAGCCGCACCATCTCCATATTGTTTAATTAAATCATCACGCCATTCTTGCTCTGCTTCCTCAGACCATTTTTTACCCGTAACACGGCAAATACGTTTGTAAAGCCCATCGGCAAGGGCATCATCTAAGGTAATCTTAACATGGGCATAACCCGTACGGCCTTTAAGTGTTTCTTGAATAATCTCATTAAAGTAATTTTCTACCCCATTATGCGTAGAGACAATAATAACTTTTCCACCCCACATCGTCAGCGCAAGCGCTGCTTTAATTACCTCTTCTAAATCATCATGAAAGCCCGCCTCATCAATAACAACCAAGCCTTGACGGCCACGAAATGACCGTGGATGTGAGCTGAGTACCACAATAGAAAAACCCGGCTTAAATCGAATGCCTAGCTTAAGAGCATCTTTGTCTTCATCAAAAATTGCATCGCTCGGATCAATCTCTGTCGCAATTTCATTATATAATTGTGACCATTTCAAACAGGCATCAATAAGCTCCAAGCCCATTTCACGGCTATAACCCATATAATAAACATTTTGCCCGCCATCCTTTTTAGATTTTGCCGCAATTAAAACCATCTCCGCAGCCAACCCCCAAGTAATACCAATCCGGCGTGATTTTTCAATAATGATAACCTTAATGGCTGACGAGGATAAAAGCCCATTCAGATTAATCTGGTAAGGTAAAAGAATACTTTCATCACAAACCTCTTGATTAAAATCACTAAGTGCATTCATTTATTTTACCTCTGGTGAGCCAAGAAACTTCTCTTTAATTGAATTAACTTTATCCGCGGATAAACCAACCTCTTTTGCTGTATCACTAACAATTTTTACCGCTTCTTCTAATGCTTCTGTGCGGGCTTCTTCTTTCGCTTTAGCTATACGTTCTATGCTGCTTTTATCGGCATTTGCTACACGCTCTGTGATGATTGCTAACTTTCCAATCCGTTTGAGTAAATCGTCAAAATCATCATCTGGCTGCATACGGTTAACTAGGTCAAAAGCAATTGTTTTGATAATTTCGGTAACCGCACGGCCAAGGTCGCTTTTTGCATTTTCTTTCATACCAACCAAAATACTTTCCGCAGCCTCTCGAGCATCCCGTACCTGATGGTTGCGCCGCAACGTTGTTGTTGTATATCGATTAAGGGCCGAGCTGCTAATTTGCATAATATTAAGCTCTTTTATTTGGCATGCAAATTCATCTAAAAGCTGAACGGCCGGCTGCCTACTATTTAAAGATATTTTAAGTGTGCCTTCCGGAACAAAATAACGGGCAAGCTCCAAGTTAAGCCATGTTAAAATCTCTTTTTGCTGAAGGCTTGTATCTTCAATATGCTCGGTAAGCTCCGGCCTTAAATGAGGCGGAATACGATCTAAAGTAGACTGCCACCCACGCCGAATATCTTTAGCCATTAGATTACCCCCTACGCGGGCGTGGTCGCTTAACACCCGGAGTTATAATACGCCCTAAAGCAGCATGGGAACCACGATCGGTAAGCTCCGCAACAATCAGATTACCAATCTGATCTTGAATAATCAAACCCTGCTCTGCCAACCAAGCGAGTTCCGTTTTTAAGCTATCGGCCGAAAGATTAAAAGAATAAGCATTAAGCTCATCAAGAAGAACATTCTCATTCAACCGAAAATCAGCCTGCTCATATAAAATCTCTAAAGTTTTTAATCGGCGATGTTCTGTTATAATATCTTTAACCATTATTTTTTGCCTCCAGTATTGGCATAATCCTCATGCCGATCTAAAGTATTGTTGATTTTATCAATATGCTTATCTAGATTTTTAAAATTGGCCGCACTTTCCGCACGGTTGGCTTTGATCTCACCTTTGATCTCTTGAATTAAAATCAGTAGTTTTTCGTAAGATTTTTGATCTGGAAGATTACCTATTTTTACATCAATAAGCTTCTGCTTTTGCTCCAAAGAGACCTGCCTTTTCCATAAATTAAACTGCAATATGGCCAAAGGAAGGATAAGCCCATTAAAAATCATAAGGCCATATTTAATAATTTCTGACCACTCAACATGCATTAATCACCCCCGCCACAGACATATGTGTATGTCTCATTGTGAGAGGCGATCTTACGCCGTGCTTGATTAAGGTCATGCTTTTTCAAAATTTGGTTTTCCTCTTCGGTCAAAAATATTTCCTCAAAAGCATAACAGCTACTATTTGTGTTTGGGTTTATCCGGAGTGAGCAAGAAACGATCAAGCTCATCATCATCAAGCTGATCAATATCATGCTCAATCTTTTTACGTGTCTCGGCATTCCTTAATCCCTCCTTAGCCTGCTCAAGCTTATATTTCATGGCTGCCCATCTTAAAGCCTTAATCCATCCAACCTTACGGCCAATAAAAAACCCACCAATAGCCAAGATAAGCGCAAGGCCATAGGTCTTTAGTTTGGGGAGTGTTAAAATCGAAAAAAGCTTAAACATTAATTGCGCCCCTTAAATCGGTCACGAATACGCGCGTAAATAATAAGCAACACACCCGCCCCAATAAGCCCAATAGCTCCTGTTTTAAGTGTGGGAATAATCGGTTCTAATTTTGCTAAAACCTTTGTCGTATAACTCACAATCTGATTAGCTGAATGGGCTGTGCTTTCAACTTTAGCTGCCGCTGTTTTGACTTGCTCGATGATTGCAGGTAGATTTTTATCTAAAAGCTCACCCACCGAAACCATCCCAGCCCCTTGTAATGTCTTGGATTTAACGAGAGGTTTTACATTTGTACTTGCAGCCTCTTTAGGAGCCATGTAATCATTCGGGCGACAAATAGCTGTGAGTTTAGATATTGAGTACCATTGGTAACAAACTTTATTTTTTTGATTACCACCTAAACATAAAATTTGATCTTGCCCTTTATATCGCCGGCGCTGCCCCGCATAAAACGATACATGACCCTGCCAGCCTTTAGAGCCGCGTTTAAATACAACGATATCACCAATGAGTAGATTATTTTTAGCAACCTTTTGCCCATATTTCTCCCATGATCGTGCTGCGGCTGATTGGGTTGTTGGGTAGTTGCATTTTTCTAAACACCAATTGGCAAAAGAGCTACACCAAGGCACTTCATCTGTTTTTGCTTTTAGACTTGTGGCTTGATGATATTCTAAAATCCGCTGATTATGCTGCTGGCCTTCAATCTCAGTTGTGCCATATTCTTCTTTAGCTAGAATATACCAAGGGGGTAAAATCATTTCTGACATAAAAAAATCTCCTATAATTCATAGGAGCATTATGAGAAAAATCTAATCAATATATAATGGTGAAGAGCCTCACCCCTAATCAAAGAGGTTAAGCTGTTTGACTCTTTTCTTTTTTGTTTTATGGGAAATGATTGTGCGCCGAGAAACATGTGCTAGTCTTGCTTTTTCATTATTTGTTAGATCATTTCGAAGGGCAATTTCTCTTGTCTTTTGCTGTAATCTAGCATAACTTCCCAATCCCCACAACGGAAAATCATAAGCCTCACCACCGCGCCATTCAATAAGAGCCTTTGTTGCCAGCTCGCCAACTTCCTCAATTAATTTTATTTTTTTTGTAAAATTCGCCGGAATACTCTTTCTTGTTCCACCTAATACATTAGCAACAGATAGAGCAATGCTTAATCCGCATTTATCGATTAAGTAATCATAAACTTCAATTTCTGTACGAAAGTCTTTAGGACTATTTTGCATTTTGTGGCCTCCTCAATATCTCTTTAAGAGCTTCAATGAGATTGCTAAGCTCACGGCCATTACAAAATCGTGGTGCAACCTTCATTGTGCTGCGAAGGCATAACCCCCGCAATCCCGCAAAGCTTGGGTTATGGGCTTTTTTCGCTTTGCAAATATCAACCCAAAGACCAAAAACCATACTCTCTTGCTCATTCTTTGGTTTTTGATTGCCACAATATTTCTGTAAATCTTCTAAACTATATTGAGGTTTTTTATAGCGCCGAGCTGGTTTAATATCCGCACCCTTGTCATTCATGACGCTTATAATGTCATAAAGTTGATTAATTGAACAATGAGCTGCTGAACGATATTTTGTTGCCTGCTCGATCACATCACGATACGTATCATCATCCAGACCCAACCCTTTTTTCGCAATATGGATTTGCCCCAAAAGAGCATTGCGTAATTCTTTATCTCCTCGCTTTTGTTTGCTCATTTGTCAAGCTCCGTTAGCTGTCTCTCACAAATCCGCTTAATTCTACCCAAGTAAAGCTTTCGTTTACCAACCTTAGCATCAGCAAATTGTTGAACCTCAAGTTTTGAAGGAAACCATTTGAATACCTCTTTTGTTACTGCACGAGCTATATCAGCAGGATATACAGTCAAAAACTCACTGTAATCTTCTAAAATTAATTTTTTCTCACAAATCCGGTCACGTCCTTTTGGAGTAATAGCCCACATCGTTTCAAGCCAACCTTTAATATACTCAATCGGCGCAGGCTCATTAGCAAATTCAATGATTTTATTCAGCTGCGCCTCT
>JARDVA010158130.1:0-10734 GCA_030265315.1 Mopalia swanii | reverse complement strand
TATTGCTCAGCCCTGATTATTTGCAAAACGATCGAAGCGCTGAATGTAAATGTATTTTTATCTGTATTGTCATTATAATGACACGGCTGCCACCAACTGTTATCGATTGGTATTACCGTATCTTCAATCATTACATCAGACGAAAATTTGTAATCGAGTATTTATACAATACGTAAGATATAACATTGTTAAAAACAGTCCTTCATGAAAACTGGAGATAAATATCCAGGTTATTATAACTTTGTCGTCCTAGTTCAATCATTAAATTTTGAGAAAAGTATAGATTGAAAATATAATGTAATGTAAGATTGAGTCAATCAGATCAAGTCAAAATTTAATGAACACGTTTCAGTGTCACTCCTTGTTTCATTGATTATGAAAACGTGCATGCATTTCCTCCATCCGCTAGGGCGTCACACTCCTCATTTCCTGTTCTTTGAAAATCTGTTTGCAAACGATCACCGCCAAAGGAAAATCACAATGCTGGGCCCAACGCCTGGTAAATTCCGGATAGTTCGCCCATAAATGAAATGTAAATGAGCTCCCACTTGTGGCCAAGACTGGCCAGGATTGAGATTATAGGGGAGTCAACCGACAAATATACAGTCACAACGGTCAGCAACTTAACGCTTATGAACTCTTGAAGAAAACAATCATATGCCTCAAACAATACTGTACACGTGTTTGCCTCTAAGCTGCTTCCAAAGAGAATACATCTGGGCAAAATGCTATAAAATGCAACCGTCTCTTCTTATTTATAGGCCTAGCAACCGGTTAATTATCTGTACAATACTTCAATCCAATGGTAAACAAGCACGAAATTGCTTGACGTGTAAGTTTGTTTGCTGGTAATATTTGAAATGTTATTTACATGTTTGCAGATATACCGCCGAGTAAATCCAAGCGACTTGGTGAGTACAAATTGCATCTCCGGGTCACGGCTGAGATTCACTTTTAAATGTATTTGAATAAGTCAATATACGCAGAGTTAACAGTTTGCACATTTTCTTGTTTCGTTCATACTACAAAGAACGTACAGACAATTCAGTCAGCCTTCGGGGAACATTAATTTTCTCAGCAAATCAACCGACTCAATACTTTATTATTGCGTAAGTATAACTATTTCATGCTGGGTTACATTACCATCATGTTTCCTCACGCGGTTAGCTCTTTAATATTCATACCATGTTCACAATTCCTTTCCACTATAATGTCCAAACCTGTATGATGACAAGCACTATAACTTTTAAACTATCAAGGTAAAATACATGTTAAACTTAACTAGGACCAGGATTGTGAGCATATCAAACAAAGAACCTTCTAGCTACTGAACTTTTCTAAACTTGTTTTCCGCTTATAAGCTTGAATGGTGATTTTAGAAGCAATGCACACCAAATTGGGCCAGTATAATTGAGTAAAAAGACTATTCTGATGAGTGATAGGGATATCAATTTTTTAACCAGTGTAGTTTTTTGTGTGAATATTATTACACGAGTGCCATAAATTCAATATCCAGGTTACGAATTTTAGATTCCCTCATTAATGATTTCAATATGTATTTAAGATATATTTTCAATTCGCTGGTTAAAAAATTCCTTATAGATACATGCTTGGAAATAGAGTAGGTTTACCTTAAATATAGATTTTATTGAAACACTATATCCATCAAATTCAAGTCGCAAATTGAGCTTTATGCTACGATACAGATTAGAACCTAAAATAGAGTAGACATGTTGTAGGCCCCTATCTGCTGTGGCGGATATATGATTCTATTATACGGACTCGTCGACATTGGTGTCTCGAAATCTCGTATTTGTAATTAATAGCAATGTGATTGACAAGCCACATATCAGCCATGGCAGTTTGGAACTGTCACCAGAACCATGCACATAAGAAATAGTCTTGTGTACAGTTGCATATGTGTGAACTGTAGCAATGGACAGAAAGTGGTCAATTACATGTAATGAATGGGAAAACTATATCTCTTACGCGAAGATATAAAACAAATATATCATGAAATTACAAGAAGTTACACAAATAATTCATGGCTGTAACATTGCTATTTGCTTATTTTAGAAATAATACACATGCAATGGATACACTGTTATGACGTTCCCGACTGAAACAGTGATTTAAATTAGCACTTGCCTGGGCACATGCATATGCCAAACTAAAATATCATATTCCAAGTATGGCAAGAAGCTTTCTCCATTACCTTGTTATCATTACTGAGCTAGTGGACTTTGACCTGCCGAAATAACAAATACCAAAAAATCATCACATAAGATGAAAACTTGTGAGGAATCATTGATACGATTCATCAGATGTAACGTTGTCAACAACAGTCCATGGTTAAAAATGGTGAGAAAGAATACCAGCTGGGATGAACTATTATTCTGTCGTCCTATTCCAAACATTGAAATTTGAGAAAAGTACAGATTTTAAACAAAATGTAATGTAATGAAACTCCTAGTTTCATTAAACATACAAATGTAACTGCACTCCCTCCAGCCGCTAGGGCCTCCAATTCCTAATCTCCTGTACCATGAAAATTCGTTTGCAAACGATCACCGCCAAAAGGAAGATCACAATACTGCTGCTCCACACATGGTAAATTCCCGATAGTTCGCCGATAAATTAAAAGCAAATAAGCTCCCACTTGTTGCCAAGACGGGTCAGTGCTCAGATTATACGAGAGATCCACTCGACAAATATACGGTCATAACGGTTATCAATATGACACTAATGTACCGTACAAGAAAACAATCACATGTCTCGAACAATACTGTACACGTGATTGTGTTTATAGTATCGCTATGTCGTGCTGAGTTACATAACCGTCGTGTAAATGAATTACCCTTGAGGATAGCCTTAATTACCAATGTTCAAATCAATGAGTCTAACAGCTGTTTTTAACTAAATGCTGGTCTCCTGAAGCAGTCAGTGTCCTTTGGGTGCCTTGCTTAATTAATTTGTTTGCTAGTAATATTTTAAATGTCATTTACATGTTTGCAGATTTGCGGAAGACGAAATCTGAGCTACAAGGTGAGTATAAATTTCATCTCCGTGTCACGGATTTGAATCTAGTCTGTATAATTTAAATTGTAAAGAAACAAAAAGCTCATTATTGTTACTGATAAAGATGTGATTTCCAAACGGCATGCCATCCATGGTTGTTTGGAAATGTTCTGAGGATCATGCTCATAAAAACAGTCCGTGTAAGTTAAAATTCGCTGTGCGTGAATCATAACAATGGACACAAAGTGACCAATTAGTCAGTGGGACAATTATATCTCAAACGCAAAGATATGAAACAAATATATCATGATATTACAACAAGTTACACAAATATATCATAGCTGTAACATTGATATTTATTTAAGAAATAATACAAAAGTAATGGATACACTACAATCAAGTTATCAACTGAAACAATGTTGTAACTTAACACTCGCCTGGAGCAAATACATATGTCAAACTGAAGGTGCGCATGCCTTGAATGAATTGAGACTTTCTCAAGTTAAATACATTTCAGCATTACTGACCAAGTGGATTTTGCCGATAGCAACCTGATTTGCAAATCTGTCCAAATTTAAAACGTTTCTAAACAAGGTATTGAACCAAGGCATTTTTTATTTAAAAATGTCAATAACACTACCATCCTTGCCTAACAGTACTTTGTACTTTTGACATCATCTCTGTACTAAGCATTGGGGAATCATTAATATTCTCAACAAATCAAAAGGCTCATTACATTATAATTCTGTTAGTATTTCTATGTCGTGCTTGTTACATAACCATAATGTACAAGAAATGCCCCTGATGATACTCTTAATTACCAATGATCAAGTTTAATCAGTCTAACAGCTGTTTTAAACTAAATGCTTGTCTCCTGAAACAGTCAGTGTTCTATGGATGCCTTGTTTAAATAGTTTGTCTGCTGGTAATATTTGAAATGTCATTTACATGTTTGCAGAAAATTCGATGTGGAAATCCGAGCTACCTGGTGAGTATAAATTTCATCTCCGCGTCACGGATCTGAGATTCACTAGTAAAGTCATTTAAAAACAAACCATGCAATACATATTGTATATTAGTTTTCTGACTGTAATATTTCAATTGCCATTTTTTTATTTTTGAAACTGTCGGAGAACTATGCTACTGAGTAGAATCTAGTCTGTACAATTTCAATTGTGAAGAAACAATAAAGCAAAGTCACAGAAATCAAAATATATTTCCACTTGGCTGGATTTGAGAAATGCTTATTGATACATAAAACAAAATAGTGTAGGTTCACATTTAATATTTTTGTATTGACAAATGAAAACAAGAGGAACAAATCCGAGTTTAAATTTCTGTCTATATATATCAAAATACAATGCATCCAGGTTAAAACTTCCAAATATATGGTACAGTGCAGACGACAGCTTTGTGCTTTTTCATGAATGGCGGCTCCCAAATTCCGTTAAAGTTGAGCTTAATTGAACGATACTGAGAATAGAAAAAAAGTAGAGTACTCGTGTTGTATCTGGTATGATGCTATTAAACCGACCCATCGGCAAATGAGTGCCAAAAGGTCATTATTGTAAATGGTGGAGATCTGATTGCCCAACTGCAGGTCATCCAATGTTGTTCAGAACTTTTCGGAAGACCACCTACATAAAACAGTTCCTGTCAGTCAAAATTTGCTGTGGGTGAATTACAGCAACGGACAGAATGTGACCAATCAGTGAATGGGACAATTATACCCCATAAACGATGTAACTTAGCAGTTGCCTAGGGGAATTACATATGTCAATCTAAATGATCACATGCCCTGAATGACTATAGACTTTCTTCATTTAAGTACTTTTTAGCAATACTGAACAAGTAGATTTTGATCATTGCAACCCCATTTAACAATTAGTCCAAATTTAAAACGTTTCAACCCAAGGTATAAGTGTGGATTGGCCTTACCTGTATCGTTATACTTCCGAAAGAAAAAATAGCAAAAAATCATCACACGAGACGAAAATTTGTGAGCATTTATACAAGTCATAAGATGTAACATTGTTAACAACAGTCCATGATGAAAAATCGTGAAATGAAATACCAGCTGGGATTTACTTTTATTCTGTCGTCCTATTCCAACCATTGAACTTTGAGAAAAGTACAGATTGATAATAAAATGTAATGTAAGATCAAATTAATCAGATAAAGTCAAAAGTTAATCAGCACGTTTCAATGTCGCTCCTGGTTTCATTAAATATAAAAAGTACCTGCATTCCCTCCAGCCGCTAGAGCCTCACATTCCTAATCCCCTGTACCATGAAAATCCGTTTGCAAACAATCACCGCCAAAAGGAAGATCACAATACTGCTGCTCCACACATGGTAGATTCCCAGTAGTTCGCCGATAAACTAAAAGCAAATAAGCTCCCACTTGTTGCAAAGACGAGCCAGTGCTCAGATTAAACGCGAGTTCCACTCGACAAATATACAGTCATAATTTAACACTATGACGCTAATGAGCCTTTCAAGAAAACAATCACATCTCTCAAACTATATTGTACACGTGTGTGCCTCTAGGCTGCTTCCAAAGAGAGCACATCTGCGAAAAAAGCTATAAAACCCGAGACTCCGCAGGCTTCGAGGGTTTTGACGAGGTGTCAAACTGACGACAGAGGTATTAAGAAACCACTAACGAAGACCGATGTCGATGGTTTAAGCACCATTCTAACACTATTCTAAACCGAAACAAAAACTGAAAAAGAGCTTTCCCGTGGCCTCAAAAATGGCTTTTCCTAAATTCCCCCCTGTGTGCAGTAAACTGTCAAAAACCGAAAGGAAATAAGAATTGCCTCCTCTGGCATCGCGTGCTGTCACAACAACGCCATTGGACTCGTCTGAGATTTAAAATAGCGAGAAACGCCGTCGAAAAAGTCTTCAAAAACAAGTCTGTGAAGTCGGAACTGCGGTCATTGCTGTCGGTCATTGTTATCTCATTAAGACCGCTGAGCTGTGTTCCTTGTTATGAATATTTGCGCACGACACGTAACCCGTGGAGGATTAAAATGGAACATTGTGTCGTGTAACATCCAGAAAAAAGTAAAAAGACGAGTCGGTACTCGCCATAATTGGTCCATGCTTTAACTATTGTGTCGTGTATTAGGCAAGATATAGTGCATTTGTGAGTGTGCAGTAATATACTGGAATATCTTTATTACAGGAACGAGCCATCTAGCTCTTCTCCCAAGGCATTACAAACATAATCCAAGTATATAATACAGATACAATATAATGGACAATAGCTAACTACTTGATATAATATTTTTACTGAGAGACAAAGCATTCTTAAAAGATTTGGAAACAGATTTTAAACTTGTTGTTGATATATTAATACATTCAAAATAAACTCAGCAGGGTAGACCACGTTATGTAGGATGAAATAATTATTTTCACCTTATTTTACGATGTCATTTTATGACAGTATTAAACCAAGGTATACTTGATTAAAAAAATTCACGAAAACCACAATCCTTGCCTAAAAGTACTACATGTTTTTGCCTTGGAGGAACATTAAATTTTTTTCAATAAATGAACGTGCTCAATACTTTTTGATTGTGTTAGTATGGCTATTTCATGCTGGGTTACATAAGCATCATGTAAATGAAATACCCTTGAGGATGGCTGTAATTATCAATTACCAAATCAACCAGTTTCATAACTTTTGTAAACTGAATGTTTGGCGCCTGAAACAATCAGTGTTCTCTGGATGCCTTGCATAAATAATTTTTTGATGGTAGTATTTATGTAATAATTGTCTTAGACCGATATTCCACATAACAAACTGTGATGTTTCATTATTGAACTTGACACATGATTTGATACTTTTATACATATTACAAATGACATTTACAAATTTTCCTTTGATACAAAATGATAACATCTGCATCCAAATGCCTTTTCTCTACACATTGTCGAAAGCCTTACTTAAATCGATAAATGCATTCTTACTTAAACTAATTATATTAACGAATGAAGAACATAAATGTTATCGTTCGTAGAATAGCCCCTACGAGAGCGTGTTAGATTTTCATTGAGTTTTCCGCTGTTTCCAACAAAGGCGGTTTGTCTAGCATTTAATATAGAGGCAAAAAGCTTATCGAAACAATTGAGTTAAGTAACAGAACGATAGTTATTTGGATCATGTTTCCCCCCTTTACCTTTATTTATAGGATAGATAATACCATGCAACCAGTCTTGGGGGATTATGCCACTGTTTAGACAAGTATAAACTAATCAATTAATGTTTTGGACAATGTATACATTACCCTCTATTTCTTTCTTTTAATTATTATAAATGTAATGATGTATGTATATGTATGAAACTTATTCATTTTATGTTTTGAGGAGACCCCCCTAGTGGCCATTTAGGCTGTGGGAAATCCTCGTTAAATAAATAAAGTATTATATTATATTATTATGGGTAGGACGATGTTAAACAATAGTTTGTAAATATGCAAACTGGCGTCTTTGGTAGACTTGATAAATTCATTTAGAAATTGATTAATTCCCGGTGACTCGTTGTTTTTAGGTGATTTATTTTGTGCCAAAATTTCATTTTCTGTTATTTCATTATTTAAGATAGCATTCCCTCCTCCAAAATTAAAATCAATATTAGACAAGTAGTCATCATGCTCTTGAGATTTAATTCCTTTATAAAATTCAAACATCTTATTTAGATCGATTCCTACAGCAGCTGCTGTTGATTTTTTTGGATTGAGTCATTTCCAGTATGATCGAAGGTTGTTTTTTGTTCAATCAATTTTGTGCTGAAATTTATTTCTACTTATGTTCATGAATTTATTAAAAGTGTTCTTACAGTCGCGGCTTTTATTTAACAATTCCTCTCGGTTGGCTGCGGATTGATAGATTTCTTCCGAGCTCGGTGGTAATAAAGTCTAGCTTATGTAATTTGTGCCCGAAGAAAGAATGCTTTCTCTATCTAATCTTTTATAAGGCGAGACATGCTTTTTGTGATACATAGATTGATCAAAACTCAACTGAAATATAGATGACAAACAAGAATACGTGACGTCTAGACAACTTTGATACCTGCTACTGATTTGTTTTGCAAAAACTAGTATTTCCAACAAATATCAAAACGATCTGAGGTCGCTGAGTTAATTTGCGAACGTGCCAAGTGTCACCTTTGCGAACAGGCTGTGGACTATGATGACATTGTTTAAATCAAAATGCAAAGAAATACCACCAGTAAATAATGTACCACAAGTCAGTGTTAAACAAGTCAGTGTTTATCTGTATTATTGAAGGCTTTTACTCTTTTTCACCACAACGTCCTGTCGTTATATGCACATGAGCAAAAACACATTGTTTGTTTGCAAGAAACTTTTCTTAATTCAGAATATAATTCCCAGGTTATACAATATTAAGACATGATCATTTGGCCTTGCAACCATCATTAACTCTGGCAATTTGTATTCCGAGGCAAAGTTACCTACTTTCAACTCTATAGAGTTCCAGTTATTTTGACTCAACGTTTCGGTTTATTAATCAAACCATCACCAGGAGTAATTTTAACTAGAGACATAGGTATATATATACAAATAGGTGAATAAAATACTTTGGGCAGTTAAACTGTAAAATAAAGAGTTTCAGTGTATGCAGAGTATGAATATGCATCCCAAACATATCACCATTGTAAATATTTATAATCCATGACATAATAGACATCAATGAGTTGAGATTATGTATCAGGTTAAATAATTTTGTGAGGTGATAATAACTCCCATCTTTCTTTATCAGACTCATGGTGATACTAATGGTTAACTTATATGCGATATACTGAATGAATTTAACCTAGTTGTGCTTAATTATGGGTCAGGGAGCTTGACTTATATGTTAGGTCAGGTAAATGTTCGGCCTTAGATTTGACATTGTACTCACGTGACCTTTCTCCCCTCCTCCAATTGGCCAGTGGATCAGTCGTTCGCCTGCGGGAGCGATCATTATCCTGTGACCTTAAATCTTAACTTCGTTCTCCATAACAATGATATAAGTTTACCAGGAAAGCGGAAAGTTAATAAGGCGGATTGCAGAAGTCCAGGGACGGTTCTTAATTACTAATCTACAATTATATGTGCGCCCGCGGTCGTGGTGTAGTGGTTAACGAGTGCCCTTTCTAGCGCCTACTCCGATGTACCGTTCACGGAATCGAGTCCGTCTGCCGACCCTGAGGTATACGAGTGAGTCACAACATGTGGCATCGGCAATCGCGAGGGTGGTTTTTACGAGGTTTCCTCCCGGTTTTCCGTAATTAGGCAAGGAGCAGTGTGAAGTGGACAACACATTATCATATAAGTGAAATACCATTGAGTACGACGTTAAACTCTAATCAAACAAACAAACGAACCAATTATATGTTTAATGTAAATGTTGATATTTTTCTGCTAACTTATTTCAAGCGATTGGGTCAAAGGCCGGAGTCTCGATTTCAGGCACATCTGGTAAACCGTTTCATAAAGCACCCGTTCCCTAGTGAAATGATGATATTTCAAGGATATAAAAGACAGAGTCTACTAAAAATAAAGCTAATGCGAACTTTCTGAACACATATTATTTTATCAACAAAATAAGGCTCAGAGTGTTATTAAGGCAGATCAGAAAGAACAATGGCGGAAATAAAATAAGGGCTATGAGTTGTAAATCAAAACGAAATAATATTCCAGCAATACTTAATCATAGTAGTATTTATGTTACCAACTCTGAGAAATGCAATTGCTGACAATTTGTCCTATGTTCCTAGTTCACAAAAGTAAAGCTCTGACTTTGCTAAACACAAAGAATATATTGGTAAAAAAAACTCATAACATAATGTTAAATTCTTCACCAAAAGTGCAATCTTTGATTCTGCAAGTATTGAGTGACAGTCATCTAAATTCGAACAATTATTGTTAGGAGAGAAAATGTGTTTCGGGCATACAAATTTGCAAACAAAATATATATTTATATCCAGCTTCACGACAATGAATTCAAAAAACCCGTATCGAACATTTTCAGTACCGCTATGTTACTGTCGTACAGGAACGATTCAACAATGTATCAAAATGGAGTATGTCTATAAAATAAATAATGACTATATGTCAGTGCACAGTATCTGCTTGTGACCTAATTGACCTAATAGACACACAAGGGTGATTTAAATTAAAAAAACAGCTTGTTAGTTTGCTATTTTGTGTTGTTGCCATGATGGTCACGTGAGGGGAGGGGGCGGGGAATTTGAGTTTGACGACACTAGACGCGTGAACGAAGAAGTGGGACACCCGAGCTGACCCAGGTTATACGCGCTAACATGAAAGGGGACCCTTGGGCAGACTCAGGGAAGCTCGACCGACTCGCGCGAACGTAACCTAGGTGAAGATGCCTATACGTCGATGATCAGCCATCTACCAGAACAATTTCTTAGTACCGTTTTATTGTTGTACAATACAATCTGGGCACAGATGCATATTCCTTTGTGCTGGAAACGGTCTGTCGTTATACCTAAACTCTAACCTGGCAAGAACCATCTTCTAACAGACTTACAGCGCTAACGTTAATTTTCTGTTATCGCTTAGATTAAAAGTTAGGTATTCAAACTATAGGTCCGTGAAAAGAATAAATCGAAATTCTATTTACAAACAGTTAAATTTTAGCCTACAATTTAGCTTCCCCATGATCAAGTATACAAGTC